>CM062820.1:593153839-593156339 GCA_031772625.1 Pinus tabuliformis | reverse complement strand
CAATTCTGGTGGTGAAAGAAGATGGCGAGCAGTGGAAAGATAGAGATCAAGAAATTTAATGGTCAGAGTTTTGAGTTGTGGAAACTCAAGGTGGAGGATCTATTGGTGGATAAAGATCAGTGGATCACAGTAAATCCGGGTACTAAACCAACAAGAGTGTCTGATGAAGAATGGAAGAAGTTGGATCAGAAAGCAAAGAGCACAATATGATTGTGTGTCTCAGATTCAGTATTGCTGAATGTATCAAGGGAAGCTACAACGAAGGCTTTGTGGGACAAGTTAGGGACTTTGTACCAATCTAAGTCTCTAGTGAATAAACTGTTCCTGCGTAAAAAGCTATATAACCTGACGATGAAATATGGAGACTCGGTGACAGAGCATTTGAATGCATTTAATACTGTGGTAACTCGGTTAGCATCTGTTGATATTAAAATTTCATATGAAGATAAGTGCATCAGTTTGTTGTGTTCTATACCAGATTCGTGGGATAGTCTGGTTATTGCAATAGGTAGCAATGCAACTGCCTTGCATTTTGATGAAATAGTCTCATCCTTGCTGATGGAGGGGATGAGACGGAAAAATATGGAGAGCCAAAATGGTGATTCCTTATCTGTACGAGGGAGGACCTAGAACAGAAACAAAAATAAGTCATCGAGTGGGAGATCTAAATCTAAAGGGAGATCTAAATCTCCAGGAAAACCTGTAAAGGTGGTGTGCTAGAAATGTGGAAAGGAAGGGCACTACAAAGGGAACTGAAGTCTAAAGCCCCTGACAAAGGAAAGGGATCTGATGAGGCTCCTTTTGCAGAGGCGAAAACCACCTCAGATGAAGGTGGGGATTTGTATTTGGCTTCTTCAAGTACACATGTAGATCACGACGCATGGTTGATTGACTCAAGTGCATCCTTTCACTTCACTCCCCATAGAGAGTGGTTCTGTGAGTATGAGAAATATGATGGTGGTGATGTCTTCTTGGGAGATGACAGGAAGGCTAGAATCATTGGTCGCGGAAAAGTAAAGTTGAAATTGCAAGGTCGAAGGGTTAGAACACTTCGAAGTGTTCTACATATTCCTGCATTAGCCAAAAATATGATTTCTGTTAGCAAGCTGGATGATGCAGGTGTAAAAACAGTGTTCGAGAAGGATACTTGCAAGATGGTTCAGGGAGCACTGGTATTGATGCGGGGAGTTCAGATTGGAACTCTATACAAGCTGCAAGGTAGCACTGTTATTGATGGGTGCAATAGTTCTCTGGTTCCTGAAAGTGGAGTATAAAATCTAGTGGTCTCTGGAGAGAAGACCATGTTGTGGCATCAAAGGCTTGGACATATTAGAGATAAGGGCCTTCAAATACTTCATCGTAAAGGTATGGTAGAAGGTATGAGTAACAACTCTCTGGATTTTGATTTTTGTGAAAATTGTGTATATGGGAAGCAGAATTGGGTGAGTTTCCCCTCTGGTAGTAAGAGGGCGAAACAAATATTAGAGCTTGTGCACAGTGATGTGTTTGGACCTGTGAAGTTTCCATCACTGGGTAAGTCTGTGTACTATGTATCATTTATAGATGACTTCTCAAGGAATACATGGATATATTTCCTTAAGAAGAAATCTAAAGTCTTTGACAGGTTTAAAGAATTTAAGGCTCTCATTGAAAATCAGACAGAGAAAAAGATAAAGGTGCCGAGGACAGATAATGGTGGAGAGTTTTGCGGCAAGAATTTGAAGAATTCTGTAAGAAGTGTGGTATATCACGGTAGAAAACTACTCCATATACACCTTAGCAAAATGGAGTTGCAGAAAGAATGAACAAGATGTTGATGGAAAGGGAAAGAAGCATGCTCAGTGGTGCCGGGTTAGGACAGGAATTCTGGGTAGAGGTGGTGGATACTACATGTTACTTGGTCAGCAGGTCACCTTCATCAGCATTGGAGGATAAGACTCCACAAGAGGTATGGACTGATAAGAAACCCTCTCTTTCACATCTAAGGGTATTTGGATGTGATGCATATGTACATGTTCCAAAGGAGAAACGAACCAAGTTGGATAGTAAATCTGAAAAGTGCATCTTTATTGGGTACAAGGATAGTTTAAAGGGTTATAAGCTGTGGAACCCAGTCGCACGGAAGGTTGTGTATAGCCGAGATGTGGTGTTCAGAGAGGTGAAAGATGTTATTAAACATGAAATCCAATGAAAGGAACCTGAGAAGATAGAGTTTGAGCTAAAGGAGGAAGAATCAGACTCTACAGCAGAGGAGGAATCATAAGATGAAGAGCCACAAACTGCAGTAGTGAGAAGATCAGTTTGAGAAAGATGGTAGCCTGAAAGGTATAGTCCATTTTCTTTCTGTTCAATTTTTTCTTTATCTATTACTGACGATGATCCCAGAACTGTGAAGGAAGCGGTAGATTCAGAGGATGGAAAACTCTGGAAAGAGGCCATGGTTGATGAAATGGCATCTTTTCACAAAAATGAGGCTTCGGATCTGGTGGAGTTGCCGGCT
>CM062820.1:593128839-593148839 GCA_031772625.1 Pinus tabuliformis | reverse complement strand
CTAATCCCCACTACTGCAAATATTTGTAGGAACCAACCTACTTCACTAAATCTACTTAATTCTTCACATTGTATGTTATTTGTTTATGATTTCACCAAGTCTGCTTGCTGCCTCTACCTTCACCAAGTATGTTAGTTTCTTTTTCCTTTAATTTTTTATCTACTGCTTCTTCCATCAGCAAGTCTACTTCTCCCAAAAATTGTTGCTTTTGGCTTCTTCTCAAGAATGAAATTGCAAAACATGCCACATATCTAATTTTGGAAATATAGTTCCAAAATTTCTACCATAAGTACCTAGAAATATATTCTTTATCTCATCCAAATTTCATGATTTGAAACATCTAAGTATGAAAGTTATAGAAAAAATGTCAATTTGGCCTATTTGAAGCATGTTTAAGGAGAATTTAGAAACACTAACTTCCTCATATCATATATCCAGAAATATAAGGAAACAAGGTATGAAATTTCTACCACAAGTACCTTGAGATATTTTCTCTATCTCTTCCATATTTCACTTACTAAAACATCATAAAAATAAATTTATAGTGAAAATAGCAAACTGATTTGTTTGGAGTAAAATTTATGAGCATTTAGGAAGCCTAAATTCCTTAGACCATATCTTTAAAATTATTGTGAACCAAGGCTAGAAATTATAATCACAATTACATGAATATATTCTGTCTATATCCTCCAAGCTTCACATTTTGAAACATCCCAAAACAAAAATTATATTGAAAATTCCAAGATAACCTATTTGATGAGCATTTAGAAAGCCTAACTTCCTTAGACAATTTCTTTGAAATTATAGTGAACCAAGGTCTAATACTGTAGCCAAATAAACATGGATATGTTTTATCTGTATTATCCATGTTTAACATTCTAAAACACCCCATAACAAAATTTATAGTGAAAATGCTAAGATGGTCTGTTTGATGCGCATTAAGGAAGCCTAACTTCCTTAGACCATATCTACGAAATTATAGAAAACCAAGGCATTATATTTTAATAAATGGTACATGGAGATATTCTATTTGCATCCTACATGTTTTGTGTTCCAAAATATCCCATAAAAAAAGTTATAGAAAAAATTTCTAGAGGACTCATTCACCCTATAAATCACATTTTTTCTTCCACCTTTCGACTCTAAGAATCACCCCAAAAATTATTCCTCGGCTCCTCTTGCGACCTAAAATGACTTACTTCTTATATTGGTGATTAAATGAAGTCATATGACCTTTACTTATAGTTTTTATATATTCACTTATGGCATTGACTTGTAAAACTTGTTGGGTCGGCTCACTTGTACTTTGGTTGGGTCATCCCGAAAAAATATTCAGTATCTCCTAATTCCTATGGAGTTATAGGGAGTGCCATATAATGTTGGAAAGGTATAGGAATAATATTTGTCTTCAAATAAAGGGTAGCCAAATGGGGCTGCCAAAATTCTGAAAACAATATTTCCAATAATATTCATTTTCCAGTCTTTATCTTAAACATATGTAGTCTCCTCATGTCTTTAACATTAATAACAAAAATATTTCCTTATTTCCTACTACTGCTGTTGTTTTCACTTATAGATATTTTGAGCAAATTAACATAGCTTTCAAGTTCCTTTTTGCATTTCCCTTCTGATGACATTGAGCTTGATTCTCCCTTGGAAATTTCATGATATCTAAGACTTGTTTTAATATGATACCACTTGAAATTGAGAATGTTATTTAATGATTCACACCCTATTACAAAATTTAAGTTAAATTGAGCATTTTCCTTTTCTAGATCCTTTCTTAAGGATACAACCTCTACTTCTAGCTTCTCACAATTTATTTCCTTTTCTTGCAACTGACTTATCAATGTATCATGTATTTTCTCAACCTCTTCTATTTTTGTCTTTAGGAGGAAAATTTATGATTCGTGAAAATCATGATCTTCCTTTTCATATTTCTATAATAGATCCTTTAGCTCTTTGTTCTTTCTTTTGAGTCTTTTTGTTTCTTTTAAGGCACTAATAAGTTCTCCCTCAAAATCTTCCTTCCATCAACATATTTTTCCTCTAAATCTAATTTCTCTGGCTCAGTATTGAGTCTCCATGGTCATAAGTAGGAATTCATTTTTTTTGTTATCAGATGCATATCTATTACTTTCTTCTAATGAGTGAAATATTTGTATTTTCATAGTCGTAAGATGCTCTCTTATCTTCATGTTCTTCGCTATCACTACTATTTTCAAAAATTAGATGTGGACATCTAGAATCCAAATGATATAATATTTTAAATTACGAAATAATAATAGCTTATTTGTGGATTCCAATTCTTTTTCATCTTCTTCACCTTAAACTTCTTCCTCTAAATATGAATCTTCATTTTGATGATCAACAACTTGAGAATTCATGGCTAGGGGATCTTCTTCATCATCACTATCTTCCAATTTTGCATATGGAAATTCATAAGAATAATGACCTATTATACCACACTTAAAACATTTGGATAATAACTTATCTTTGAATTATCCATATCCTCTTGAGGTATATTGCACTTATCTTGCATTTAATACATTGTTGGGACAATCACAAACTTTGAGATTTTCAACTTTCTTTGAATCTTTGAGACTTCTTCTTTCTGAGATGATTTATCCATTCTTATTTAATATGTATCATCCATATTTATATTCATATTATCTTTCATTTCTTCAATGTCACCTTCTTCATAGGTGTTTTAAACTCATCCCACATTTCTTTTGTTGTTTCACAATGAATCACCATATTGAACTCTAACTTTGATATGCCACTCATGATGGCACTCATTAATTCTGCATTATGTTTATCTCCTTTCCTTCCATCCATTACATATTACCAAGCTTAAACTCCAAGATACATTAGATATTCCCTTGTCCTTTTCTTTCAGAAGGAATAGTTTGATCCATCAAACATAGGATATTTAATCGAACCTACATGAATATCCATGGTCCCTCTGAGGTCTTCCTTCTAGTGACTAGATTTATTTTAAAGGAACCTAATTTAATACCAATTGTTTGATTCACAATTATACTGAGAACGGGGAGGGGGGGGGGGGGGGGGGGGGCGTGAATTAGTATAATGATAATTTTCTCTTATTTAAATCCAATCAACCATAATAAAACATCAATCTCATAAATTTAACAATTGAGATAAGATATAAGTGGAAAACCTTAAGGGAGAAAACCACAAAACTTATTTATATGAGAAATATTGTATTCAACAACGTCCTATTACATCAATTTGTAGGTACCAACCTACAGTAGATACTAATATCCTCTACTTCTTTGTAGGCGCTAAAATATAGGAGAAACAAACCCCCTCTACTTATTTGTAGGCACTGACCTACTAGAGGCACCAATCATCTCTACTACTTTTTACGTGAACGTACAAGAGACACTAATCCCCATAATTACAAGATTTGTAGGCACCAACGTCTAGGAGAAACAAATCCCCACTAGTCACTACTACATATGGGCAAAACACTGATGCTTTACCCCTATAGTACTGATAAAATTGGCCACACTCTCAATTTTATTTGTATTTTTTTTTAAAGCCCTAAACAATGTCAGGAATTTAATGCATAACATAAATGTGTCGTATATTTAATGGATGCACTGGTTATAAGAAACCTTCTTATTGTTTCGAATACTCGATGTGTATGTGACGTGCAACAATTTTCTGACATTTGATTAGGTTAGCCATGACACTATTAGAATACCGATGTTGGACATGGTCAATTTTTTTGACCGTTATACCATGTCTTCCCATATTCTGTTGACGTCAGAAATCAAATGACAAAAAATGTATATAAGGGCTATTTTTTGTTTATAAATAATTTATTAATTGAATTACAAATAGTTAAAATGTGGTTTATTTTTGAAGATAATAAATATTGAAAGTTTGGTAAGGAAAAATAGGTGATGGAAAATGTTATTTCCCTTGTACTAAATGCTGGGGCTAAAAGAGGAGGAGACTTAATAAAATCAAATAAAAAATATTATAGAGAATTTGGACACCCTAAAGGCGGGCATGAATATCGTGCCTTGGTATATTACTCATTATATGTCTTTATATTGCAATTTTGTTTTGGTAAATTAGGGGTTTATGGTTAGGGATTAAGGTGTTAGGCTAGCTTAGTGTTTATTAGTTTAGGGTATTAAGGGGTAAGGGGTTATTGGTTAAGGGTTTATGGATTAGGGCTTAAGGGCTTAAGTGTTAGGGGTTTCAGGGCTTAATTAAGATGAATGGGGTTAAGGTGTTAAGGATTAGGGTGAAAGGATCTAAGTTGTTAGGGATTAAAGGGTTAAGGGTTAATGGTATAGAGGTTACCTAGGGGTGGATTAACAGTATCTATATATGTGTGTGTGTGTGTACAAGCTTTAAATACATATACCATCAACTCCAATTGGTCAAGTGCCTGTCATTAAAGCACCTTAATTTTCTATTGAGATATCACGGGTTTAATTCTCTCCATGTTCTAGGGTTAGGTATGTTGAAAAGTGTAACTATATTCGATCTTGATAATGGCATGTGTAATTATGATTGTAATTGACGTAATTATGATCATAATTGATATAATTATAACATTGTTTTGAGAAATTTATCCTCACACGTGTGGCATAAAGTTAGGGTTTTTACAGTAGGGATATAATAATCTCTAGAGAATCCATTAAGGAAGCCATCAAGCATCATTATTTCTAGCCGAAGCCTCAAGGAGGAATCTCCAAGTCAAGTGAAGAAAAAGTGGTCTCCAAATGATCTCAAACCAAGTTCACATGTGGGAATTGCAGAAGTACAATTGGGATGAGAATTGCAGGACTGTGGTAGGAGGCTGAAAAGTCAGAGTAGCTGAAGTTAGCAGTACTAGAAGCCAGTTTGACCAAGTGTTGACTTGGGCAAGAAAGAGAAGCAGTGAAAGGGATCTTGTGACTTGGTCTTGGAGAGGTCAAATAGGTCAAGGGTCTTGGTCTTGGTATTCTTCAATTGAAGTCTCTATAAGAAGAATAATTCATTTGGGTTTTCCTCTCAATTTGGAGAGGTTTTTGCCCTGGCTAATCGCCTATATTCTGTGTCCCTTATCTCTTTATTGTTTATGCATTGGTAGATATTTGATGAAGAAGAACACTATAATAATATAAGTAAAGAGAAGATCCTAATCTAAAGAATTAAAAAGCATTCACAAGCAGTTATCATTAGAAGAGAAATCACCTAATTGCTTTGCCCTAGATTTCTCAACATGGTATTAGAGCCAGGTTACAAAGTCAAGGAAGGGCATCTTATCAAGGGACACTCAAGAATCAAATCTCGAGAAAGAAATTAAAGCAAATCTAATAATATCATCTTGGAGTCAAGATATACAAAGAAGTATCAAAACCCTAGATTGAAGAAGAAGTCTACACCAACAGAAGTCTTGGGATCCTCAAGTCATCATCAAAAGACCTCTAAGGCCCTACTCAAGTTGAAGAGATCTACAAATCAAAGTCACTTGAATATTATTCATCCAAGAAAAACAAGATCAAGGACATTGTCATCATCATCAAAAGACAAATCTCTCTCATTGAAGTAGGGATTTCATCCTTGAAGAAGATCATCCAAAAAGCATCAAGACATCATAAAGAAGTCATCATTGATCATCATCAACATGGACAACACCATCAAAGGGTCTATAGTGATCTCCCTCTTTGTAGGATCAATGATCCTTATTGAAGAGAACTATCTTCATCAAGGAGAAGCTCTCTATTAACTATATCATCATCAAAATTCAATGAGGCAACAAGTGGAAGAAGCATATTCACAAGTAAGTATATTTATGTCTGAATCTATCAAAATGTATTTTTGCAAGGAAAGAAACAAATTGGTTGGGGTTTCAAACTATCTTGCATGGAAGAAGAGGATAAATTTGAATCTCATTAACAATGAGGTTATGGATCATGTCAAAGGATCTATTGCCAAACCAACGAAAGGATATGCTCAATCACTTGCAAAGTTTATGAAAGGGGAAGTGAGGGCTCAAAGGATTCTCTTAGAATCCATCAAGGATCCCCTTATTCCATATGTATCTAAACTCGACACCTCAAAAGAAATATATGGAAAATTGGTAGAGTTGTTTTTTGTAAGCACTACAAGAGAAGTTATCTCTCAAAGGAAAGAAATATACAAGCTAAGGATATCAAAAGAAGAAAGGAAAGCTCCATACTTTATGAGGATATATGAAATAAGCCAATCAACTTCAAGATCTGGGAGAAATAATGTTTGACAAAGAGATGACCACTGAGGGAGAGAGAGAGCGGGGGGGAGAGAGAGGGAGAGGGGGGAAGAGAATGAGAGAGAGAGAGAGAGAGGAGAGAGAGGGGGGGGGGGAGAGAGCGAGAGAGAGAGAGAGAGAGAGGAGAGGGGGGGGGGAGAGAGGGGGTGGAGAGAGAGAGGGAGAGGGGAGAGAGAATGAGAGAGAGAGAGAGAGGAGAGAGAGGGGGGGAGAGAGGGGAGAGAGAGAGGGAGAGGGGGGGAGAGAGGCAGCGGGGGAGAGAGGCGGGGGGGGAGATAGAGTAAGAGAGAGAGAGAGTGGGAGGGGGGGGAGAGGGGAAGAGAGGGGGGAGAGAGAGAGGGGGGGAGTAGAGAGAGAGAGCGAGAGAGAGAGAGAGAGAGAGAGAGGAGAGGGGGGAGAGAGAGAGAGAGAGAGGGAGAGAGAGAGAGAGAGAGAGGGAGAGCGGGGGGGGAGGGGAGGGAGAGCGGGGGGGGGGGGGGGGGGGGGGGGGGGAGGGGGGGAGGGGGGTAGAGAGAGAGAGAGGGAGAGGGAGGTGTTATATAAAATATTGTCACCATGACTTTTTGCAGTCAGTGTGAGTCTATCACCACTCATACTATCCTCCTTTGCAAGTCTCAAATCTCAGCTCTTCATGTCAAGCCTTAAAAATGAGAGAAAGTCTTTAAAAATCTCTAAAACTCTGGTTCCGCACTTTCTCTTACCATTACCTGTGGTCCCGCACCCCTTGGTCATGTTACCTATGGACCTGCCCGCTCTGTCTCTAAAGGAGTGGGTGTGGACCCCTGTAAAAGTAGAAAAGGCACAAGTTTATTATTAAATATTCACTTTGGATTAATTCTGGACGCTTCTGGAAGGAATCTTGAGGTGGCAAGTTCACTCCTAGGTGGTTCATGCATCCCATAACTAAAGGAGCTAACCCCTTGATGAGAGGAGCTTATCCCTTTGAAGGAGGACTCTATCCCTTTGAAGGTGGACCTGGTAACTTCCTTCCTCTGCATTATAAATTGAGGCATTGGGTTGGTTGCTAGGGAGGTTGAAAGCTGAATATTTTTTAGGGTAAATGCTGTTGGAATTGAGACTTCCTAGTTGAGCTTGAGAGGAGAGATTACATACCTTTTGGCTTCATTGGGAAGAGAGTGAAACTTGTCAAAGTAGAGGAGATTCTTGCTGGACCCTGGGAGGAGCTTGTACAACATCAAGGCACCAAGGTTGTAAAGTTCTTCTTTGTTTAAAGTTAATACAATCAGATTCATTTTTCTCAATAAATTGTCTTCTATGGTTTATTTCATGAATTCCTTGATCATCATGATAAATATGGTTTATTATATTGGCTATGCAGGTGTTATTTGATGTGTGCATGTTTGTGTTTGCAGGTTCTTTAAAAGGGAGCTCATTTGGACGAACAGAGCGTGGCTTCCACAAACTGGCATTGGACTTGAGGTAGGGTCTGAAACATCTCTTGGCTTTTATTTATAAATCACAATATTTAGAGAAAGATAGAATTTGCTTGTTTTGCTTGTCGCTAGATATCAGTAGATACTAGGGAGATCGGTCTTGTCTGCAAGAATGATTTATCCGCCCGACAAAATGGCGACTCCACTGGGGACTTGAATTTTGGTTTTGCCTTTGCTTTTACTTTGACTTGAGAAACTTTTTCTCTGTTTCTGGTTTTTGCTTGATGTGTGTGGGATTGGGTAGTTTCCTTAGATTTTGAATTGTTTTTGTTTTTCACGCTTTTGGAAGAGGACCGCACGTTCTGGTTGTAACACAGTGCAGACATCCCCGCACTGTTGCTTTACCACACAGAGCGGTACCACACCTGGTTATACTGGGGGCCTGTGGACCCTATCAAATCTTTGAAGAACTTAAAATCTTTTCATTTAGTCAGCTTAGGATTTGTTTATGTGTTTTAGCCTCTGTCCAGATCTGCACGTGTCTTATCAAAAAAATTTCGTAGGTTAATTCCATTGGCATTTAGGTTTTAGGTGAATTTCTAGAAGTTTTGTGTGCCTGGCTTGATTTTTGTTTGGTCTTTATAGTAACTCAGAGCTTAGAAGCCTTAGAAACCTCAGATCACCCTGGTTTTTGCTAGTCTTCTTTATGAGTCTGACCGATTTGTAAAATCTTCCTTTGGTGAGGAATACATCTCATTTTTCTCTTTGTGAAGCTTCAAAAGAACTTGTTTTGAAAGTTTTGGATTTAATTTTTAAAAAAGAAAACAAAAGCTGGTTGTTTTTTGATTAATTTTTTATTCTGAACAAGTTAGTCCTTAGTTTGCTCATAACTAAGTAAAACATCCTTGAAAAGAAATTTTGTAAGCTTTTACTTCAATTAGATTTTTAGAATTTATAGATCTCAAGATTAGATTTTTTAATAGTTTTGAGTGTTTTATAGAAATTAAAAAAAAATCTCTTTTGAAAAGGTTTGTTTTTGTAGTATTTGAGTGTTGAAAAGAAAGGGATATTTTTCGTGAGCATAATTAGTAGTCTCGTTTTTGAGTTTATTGAAAAAGACAAAAAAGTTTTTCTTTTCATTTGTTTGTTAAGGAAAGATTTGTTTTTTCAAGCAATTGCATTCTCAAACTTTCTTTAGCTAGAAATTCATTGAAGAAAAAGGATTGTTTATCATCTTAGGTGCATTTTTAGTGTTTTGGAGTCGAGTCTTCACACCATAAAGTTTCATCTCCGCACCTTTTGACTTAAGAAACAACCATAAAAAATAACGCTTAAAGTAAAATCTATCTAGTAATCTTTTTATTTCTAGGGCTCTTTATCACCAACATAGCTTAGGCTAGTATCTTGGAGTAGGGAGTAATTAACTCTCCAAGATAGTAAAAACAAACAAGTAGCTGTATCTTGCGGTAGGAGATAAATTCCAATTGTTACATCTATGCTCTGGGAAGCTCCTCTTAAAGGAGTCAAGCACGAGGTCATATCCGAACTAGTGGGGTAATCAATCCTTCCTCATTGGGAATGATAACAGATATACACGTATTAAAAATGGTAAACCTCGGATTAACCATTGTCAAGGAGCCTGGGGTCACTTGTTGGTAAACCTTGGATTATGTCAAGGAGCCTTCAAGGGGATTGAGCTTTGCTACTCTGCCCTTGTGTGTGTATCGGATCACAGACTGTTCCCCCAGGTATATTTGTTTCCGTTGGTAACCATAGTGACCATAATCTATAGGATTCTTTCCTAAGGTGACGGTGGAGGGAAGATCCCACTGTACCTGGAGCAGATGTCGACTAGACTCACTTGGACTCTCTGGGGGGTTCTCTTCACTCGAGATGGTTTAGTGGAGAAACTTGTGCTAGTCTGTTTCATTAAGCAGGTTGTCGGGGTAATTATTCCAACCGCCATTTCAGTATTGAATTCTGCGACGTTGGATTTCATCACCAACTAGTGTTTTCAGTTACTGTTTGTGTGTGGTTTGACCTCCTAGATTCTTTAGGCATGTGCTTCAAATTTTTTGGTTCTTTAGAGACTTTAGGTGGTTTTCATTGAGATTTTTCTTTGTTTGCGTGTGAAGTAATTAAAATTTTTAATCGTGGCTGAATTACCGAGGCAGTCCCGTAGACTTCGGGGCCAACCTCCTGAGTTTTCACCAAGCCAGCTTGAAGGGCTATGAGCCCTTGTAACTCCTAGTGACAATAGATTTGGGTCACCAGAAGAAGGAGAATCTTCTTTAGTTGTGCATCTTGATTATCAAGTTCAAGCACCAGAGTATATTATTGAACCTATTTCATTTTCCGAAGTTACTGGTAGTTTTTCTTCTACTAGTGAATTAGTCGAGGAAGCTGAAATTTCTAAACCTGAAACTGAACCTGCTGCTACTCCATCATCAGGATTTTCCTCTCCAACTTCCAGTGGTCCTGGTTCACCCAAGGTAGGAAGAGTCATTACCCAAAATCTTCCTTCTGGACATATTGCTATTGAAGAACTTGTTACTCTGGAAGAAGGTATACCTATCCCTGAAAATCAACCAGCTATAGAACTTAGGGAGCGTGAATTGATCTTTTACAATCCACCTAGGAGGGACGCTTAGTATCTTTCATTGACCAATTTTCTGGAAAACCCAGGACTAAGTTTTTCACCACCTCGCATTCCTTTTCATCCAACACCTAGAGGTTATTATCCTCCTTTGAATATGTCAAGACAGTCATCCATGTTTTCTCAATCTCCAGAAACATTTTTATATGGCGGTCCTTCTGTTCCCTCTGGGTATCAGTCACTTACTGGTACTTTTTCAGGAGCATCTCCTCAACCTGTTGAACAAGGGTTATTGACTGGTAATAACGGAACTAAGCCGTTGAGTGTAGAAGATATTATTATGGTGTCAGGTACCATTCCAAATCCGCAACCTCAAGGTGGTCAGTTACCGCCTGGGGGGCAACCTCAAGGTCAACCCCAGTATCAATATGTACCTCAAGGTCAACCCTAGTTTCAGTACGTGCCTCAAGGTTATCAACCTCAAGGTCAGTACCCAACCCAAGGTTTCCAACCACCTTCAGGTCAATCATTTGTCCAAGGAGCCGGAAATGTACCTTTGAATTATCAACCCTACCCTCAACCCAGTTATGGTCCTCAATATGCTCAACCTTCTATGGGTCCATACCCCAGAATGAACATAGTGTGGGATCCATCTCAATCTCAACAAATCTTGCAACCGAATGTGCAGTTGTCATCTCAATCTAGACAACCCTTAGTTTCTGGTTCAACCCAGCAACCTGTCCAGCCTACTATTCAAACTTCTACACCTTCTATAGTTTCTTAGCCTGGGCCTAGTTCACCTCGAACTCCGCCTCAAATGACTACTGCAACTGCTGCAACATCTGTTCCATCTACCCCACCTACTTCTGGAGTATCGACAACTCTAGTTTCTACTGTTCCTGCATCAATTCCTCAAGCATCTTTACCTCAGTCTGGACCCACAATTCAGACTTCGGTTCAAATGCCTATAGGACAACCTGGTCCAAGTACGGTTGTCACAAGTCAACCTCAATTTACTTATCAACCGTACCAGGGACAGTACCAATTCGGTCCTGCTGTGCAGAACCCAGTCTATCAGTATCAACCGTACCCTGGATATACTTATCAGCAACCTCAACAACCCCAGTACGGTCTGGTTAATCCTGGTTTTCCAGGAGGATATAATATCCCAAATGCAATTCCAATTCCAAGTTATCCTGGATATCCTCCTCCTGGGGCTGGTCTCATGACCTAGGGTTTTCGAGACCCTAATCGTCAGTTACCATTCATTGCAACTTTGGACTTGCCTGATTTGTTGCGCCTTACGAACGATCTGATTAATTATCTTCCGTTTTGGCCGCCAATGCCGAATAAGTTGCCCAGTGACATCCCAAAGTTTGAAGGTAAATCAGGAGAGGATCCATCAAACCATGTGATGACTTATCACCTCTGGTGTGCATCTAACTCCATTTTAGATGATTCAATTCGGTTACGTCTTTTTCAACACACTCTAATTGGTCTTACAGCCAAGTGGTACATTGAGTTACCGTGAGCCCTTTTTATAATTTTAGTCAGCTATCCACTTCGTTCTTAACTCATTTTTAGTTGCCTGTCAGATATGACAATGGCACGGAGTTATTAACTTCATTAAAACAGTCAATATCCACTTATATTTCAGATCACATTCATGAATGGAGACGTCGATGGCGTTTAGTGAAAGTTTTTATTCCGGATCAGATCTTAGCAGAATGGCTTGTTAAATCATTACTACTTAAAATCACTGAGGATGTAGCTAAGGCAGGAGTTGTTACTGAAGAGCAAGTAATTGCTCAAGCTCAGTACCTTGACCTCGTTTATACGCAGTCAGGTACGTTACACGAGAAAATCCCCGACCTTCCTAAACAAAATCAAATAACTGCAGCTCCTTCAGGGTCTCATGCCGCTGATGGTATGATTGGTTCAGTTAATACCAAAAGTAAGAAGAAATCTTCCAAGAATTCTTCTCCTATCATAACTTTACCAGATTCCCCGACAGGAGATTTTTCCATTGAAATTTCTACCGATATTCATGTCGTAGAGTCATCTACGGCCAAATCAAAATCTGGCGGTAAGAAGAAGGGGAAGAAGAAAAATAAATCAGATAAAAATTTGAAAGAGAAACCAGATAAAATGGAATCTACTGATGAGAAACATAAACCTCGTTATCCTTGTCTCATTTGTGACGAAGAGCATTTTACAAGAGACTGTCCTCATCGCATTGAGGTTGCGAAAATCGTCAAAGGTTCTCAAATGCCTGCTGTCTTGAAGGATCCTTTTCCTAGTCAAGATAGTAAGATGATAGGTTCTTCCTCAAATGCCTCAGAAGAACCCATAATGATGATGTCCCATGTTAGGATTGCGATATGATCGCAAGATTATGGAAGTAAAAGTCCTGTTGGTGGTAAGGAAGCAAAATCTTCTAATTTGAACCCATCAACTTCAACTCCTGGTTCCAATCCGCTACAGATCGAGAAACCTAACCCAGACTTAGTAATAAAATAGCCCGCTAAGGGTATACTTCGAAAGTCAGCTTTCAATCCACATGCGAGAGTTGCTCAGAACTATAACATTGTTGAAGATTTAGCTATTTCACCTTCAGCAATGTCGGCTTTGGAGGTGCTGCAATCATGTCCAGCACAGCGTAAATTGCTATTGTTGGCTATAGGAGCTATTGATATTTAGGACTCGAACCTTATAATTTTCGATTTAGAAAATAGTACACCTTGCTTACCTCATCAAATGGCTTTCCAGATTCCAGTGTTAGTCAAAAATAGACCTTGCTATAGGACTGTAATTAATGAGGGAGCTTCAATATGTATTATGTCGATCTAGTGTTGGAGATCGCTTGGTTCTCCTACACTTAATCAATCCCCAATGATTCTAAAGGCTTTTGATGGCTGTGGGTTCCATCCTTTTGGCATTCTACAAGATTTACCTATAGGGGTTGAAGGAAAAACTGTTAATCTAGATGTGGAAGTGGTTGATGCCCCTCTAGATTACAACCTTCTCTTGGGTCGTAGTTGGTCTTATGCTATGACTACTGTTGTTTCATCAGTCTTTCAGCTTATAAAGTTTCCTCATAATGGAAAGATCATAACTATAGACCAACTAAGTTATTTTTCATCCGACCCAGCCTCTTCTGAAAGTATCCAGCATGTCGGCAAAACAACTATCCCTTATAAGGATGTTGGAGTAGGATTAGTTAAAGATTCTGGTTTACTAGGAACTTTTTCCTTTCCTCCTCCTAACGTATCACCTTCTACTGCAACCATTCATATGATTTCATCAGACACTATTTCTTATGATGATCCTTGGATCGTACCTTCCGAATCTGAGATGGATTCATTTGGTGATGCTATGCCTTTGAGTCGCTATGAAATTGCGTATCTGGCTGTATAGTTGTTTTCCGATCCTTCTTCAACCGAAATTGACTTAATGAATGTGGTCCATTAAGAATCACTTTCAACATCAAACTTAGATTCAACAACTTTTTCTGAACTTGTTCATACTGATGAGCAGATCCGTGAAATCTTGTCTTTTGATGATTTACCATGGGAAGATCTTCATCATAGATCTTCGTTCTTACCTGAGATTGATCATTTTGAAAATGATTTTTCATCTATTTTTACAACTGATTATGTCAAGGAACCACATAATCCATTGCAAAATCCTAATTCTAAGTTAAATTTAGGAAATATTTCTCGAACAGTTCCTATTGACATTTCAGTTAAACCTGGAATTGTTGAAAACATTCATATAGGTGCCTCCTGTACGGAAAATAAACTTCAAACATATAAGACCTTATTTCAAGAATTCCGAGACGTGTTTGCCTGGTCATATGAAGAAACACCAGGAATTGACCCAGCAATTGTTGTTCATGAAATCAAAACTTACCTGGATGCTAAACTCGTCTGGAAACGTTTGCGTCAGATTCACCCGTGAAAAGCTGTTGCTATTAAAGCAGAAGTTGAAAAATTACTTAAAGCAGGTTTCATTTATCCAATTCCCTTAACGGATTGGGTATCGAATATTGTTCCTGTTAATAAAAAGCAAGGAACAATAAGAATATGTATCGATTATAGGGATATTAATCGAGCCTGTCCAAAAGACAATTATCCAACTCCCTATATCGATCAAATCATTGATGATTGTGCCGGTAGTGAAATATTCTCCTTCATGGATGGTTTTTCCGGTTACAATCAAATCAACATTCTACCTGCTGATCAACCAAAAACGACTTTCATTTGTCCATGGGGAACGTTTGCTTATTGCAAATTACCTTTTGGGCTTAAGAATGCCGGTGCAACTTTTCAAAGAGCCATGTCTTACGCGTTTCATGACATCAAGCACATTGTGCAACCTTATCTCGATGATTTACCTACTCATTCGTTACGTAAAGCCGATCATCTCATTCATTTACGAGCAATCTTTATGAGATGTAGGCATTATCGAATTAGGTTGAATCCACACAAATGTGTTTTCTGTATAGAAATGGGTCGGTTACTGGGATTTGTTGTTTCGAAAGCCGGCATTCATGTCGATCCCTCGAAGGTTGAAGCTATTGTCAAATTGCCTCCTCCTTCGACTCTTCACCAACTCCAAAGTTTGCAAGGGAAAGCAAACTTTTTATGTCGATTCATTCCTAACTACGCCGAGATCACAAAGGGTTTTACCAGGTTGTTGAAATAGAATACTCCATTCTTTTGGAATGAGATAGCTGACAAATCTTTTGATGCACTAAAGCACGCGTTGACCCATGCACTGTTATTGCATCCTCTCAACTACAACCAGGACTACCTCTTATATCTCGCCGCATCTCATTCCACCATTGGAATGGTGTTAGTTCAGGGAGATGAATTTGGTAGTGAACATGTGATTTATTACCTTAGTCACACTTTAAATCCAACTAAGCTAAAATATTCACATGTGGAGAAATTGGCCTTGGCAGCTGTTCAAGCTGTCCAACGATTTCGTCATTACATTTTACTACGCAAAACTACTGTAATTTTCGATTGCAACCCTATGATCTATATTTTGACCAAAAAATTGCCGGGGGGCAAGTATTCCAAATGGATTTTAATCCTGCAAGAATTTGACTTGGAGTTTGAAAAATCTAAGTCAAAGAAATCTTTAGTTTTTGTGGAGTTAATGTGTGACTTCCCGCGTGCTGATATTGAAACTGTGGCGAAAGAGCCCATTGCGGATGAATCCTTGTTTCTTATTAGCACTCTTGATTCATGGTATGGAGATATCATAGTTTATCTCTAAACCCAATCCTTTCGGCCTGAAATTTCAAGATCTCAGCGTTGGAGAATACGATTCCAATCCCAACAATACAAAATTATTGGAGATACACTTTATTGTCGTGGGGCGGACTCTGTTTTCTGATGTTGTTTAACTCATGAGGAAGCTGAAAGGGTTCTAAATGGCTGTCACTTTTGAGCATGTGGTGGTCATATGTCTAGGTTTTCCACAGCCCAAAAGATATTGCGCACTGGCTATTTCTGGCCGTCTTTGTTTAAAGATTGTATTGACGCGGTCCGAAAATGCCACAACTGCCAAATTTTTGATCGAAAGATGCGTGCTCCACCTGCTCCTCTCCACCCTATAATTGTTGTCGGTCCTTTTGCGAAATGGGGTATCAATTTAATTACATGTAACCCTCACTCGGCCGGGGGGGCATGCGTATATCATCCTTGTGGTAGATTATTTTACCAAGTGGGCCGAGGAGATGCCTACATTTTCGGTAGACGGCAAAACTGCTGCGATTTTTGTTTTCAATCATATAATTGCCAGGTTCGGTGTTCCACAAGCTATTATCACTGATCATGGGCGTCATTTTCGAAACATTATGATGACTAAACTAATAGATCAACTTGGTCTGCGTCACGATAGTTCTACTCCATATTACCCATAGGCTAATGATCTGGTTGAAGCCATCAACAAAGTTCTGGTCATTATGATCCGACGAATCATTGGTATTCATAGGTCAAATTGGCATAACATGTTATTTTCAACGCTTTGGGCGTATCGAACCTCAGTAAAAACATCAACTAGTTTCACTCCTTTGCAACTAGTTTATGTTTTGGAAGCTGTGTTACCCATTGAATGCGAAATCCCGTCATTGAAAATGGCCATAGAATTACTTCCAGCCACTTCTGAAGAGGAGAAACATTTGTTGTACTTGGCTCAACTAGATGAGAATCGACATGATGTTGCACTAGCAATCGAAACTCATGCCAAACGTATTAAAGCTCAGTACGATTGAAATGTTACACCTCGTAATTTTTCGGAAGGAGACCTAGTCTTACTATACGATCAAGCAAATGATAAGTTAGGCGCTGGAAAATTCGTACCCATGTGGCATGGTCCTTATGTTGTTAAGCGAAAGCTGGCAAAAGGGGCCTATGAATTGGTAGACTTTGACGGAGTCTCTTTAGGTAAACCCAGAAATGGTCTTTACCTGAAGAGATATTATGCTTAAATCTGGGTGTGGAGATTTTAGTTAGGTTAGTTTTCTTTCTATTTGGTGTGTTTTAGATTAGAAAAGTGTGCTTAGTTTAGAGAGTGTTTTTTTCATTTTTCCTGCTTATCTTGATTTTACTCTTGATATTGCAGATGTCGACGTCTCTCCAAACATACATTGGTTTTGCTGATGGTGCTTGTCGTAATACATGGAACATTTCTTCCACAACTTGGGTTATCTATTCACCCTCTGATGAGTTGGTATCTATGCATGGGGTAAGCCTCGGTCAAACAACGAACAAAATTGCAGAGTATAGTGCAGTGATTGAGTTATTATCTAAATTCATCTCATTTGGGATTCAGAGTATGATTGTGAGGTTAGATTCTGAACTCGTTGTATTGCAGCTTAATAGAGTTTATGCCATTAGAAATCCAGTGTTATTGAGATTATTTTTGAGAGTTCGTCTCTTGGAACGTGAATTTGACTATATTGAATATCAACATATTCCAAGATATTTAAATGTATTAGTAGGTGCAATTGCTTCTTGAATGTTAAGTAGACATTTGCAATAATCAAACAGTAAATTTAAAAACATTCCATAACATCTTTTAAAAGATAACCAGTAATAGTGATATAGCATAGCATAGAAGTGTGTCATATATACATCGTCTTCGATCATAGGTTGAAAAACACCTTATGATCGGAAAAAATGATAGTACAAAAAGCAAAAATGTCATATGAGTCTACAACAGGCGATCATCCTATCACTGGTGATGATCACGATAAGAAACCACTGTACGGGCCACCCTACAAAGGAACCTCCTGAAAGGTCCTGAGACCCCAATCACATAGCGCTGTAGCCTAAGAGGAATGTCATCTATGCTAGTCTCTGGAATGTCTGTTGTCAAACGCTCTAGATGGTTTTCCAATTTGGCCAGGGTCTCTATAGATTCATCCCGTGGGGCTGGTGCTGCTATAGCTGGCTGTTTCCTCTCATAGGGCCGGAGAGTGGCTGGTCGCTGTGGACCTACATCTGCATTTGAAACTTTTTACTATCAATTTTGGGACGATTTAAAAACAAAAAATTTTTAAATTAGAAAATGTTGAAAATGATTTTACCTGAGTCATCCCATTGCTCTCCTGGTGGAAGAGCCATGTCTGGGTCACCACGATAATCCATCCCAGCATAAGGAAAATCCCGAATCGCAAAAACTTGGTTCTCCAACCAATGAAAATACTCAGGAGGAAATCGAACAACCTCTGAACCCTCCTCAGGATGACAGGCCATAACTGCAACCCAACGCATCAGCTTGGGCTCTCGGGGAAGTCCAGCTTCAATGGAAAGATGTTGTGGGACCAACATTGGGACCCTCTCTAGACCAAAACTCACAACTAAGAAACCATATCCAAAGTTTTTCAGTTGTCCATTCTTGGCTCTAGTCAGTTGGCCTTTTACATTAGCCAACACAGCTTCGCACCAGTTGAAGATGGTGCCTCGAAAACAGTCTACTGCCATCCGCATTTGGGATCCGGTGGCCATATGCAGTGTTGCGCTTCCACAGAGTCTGGTGATAGTAAATGCAATCACTTTGAGTTCAGGATGGGAGATGGTTTTGATGTCAATCCCTTTGTCCTTGGTTTGGTCATTACAAAACTCTAGCCGGAGGCTATCGACAGACTGGCCACCTGGCCTAGTCCCGAATAGAGTCAATTGTTCACCTCTCTTGGGCAAACCAGTCAAAAATTAAATGTCCTCTGGCTCCATTTCGAGCTGGTGGCCACCAATAATGAAACACTGGTCCTGCACATTCCACTTGTCCACCAGCCACTGCAAAAAATCCACCTGGGCCCTCATGCTAGGTATGGCCCAGAATTTAAATAAACCACATGCCTTTAATGCATCAATTGAAGGTTGATGATTGATTGCGGCGAGGTCCACATTCTCGTGCTCCTGTTCCCTCCAACTAAGCATGATGTATACCCTACATTGAAAGAAAAGGCGGATTAAAACATTTTAAATCAAAGTTTTTGGGCAAAAATTGAAGAATTTGGAATTATAAAACCTATGCCGCGGGGACTGCGCTCTCTAAGTTAGAGACAGTGTGTAGGTCCACACTCTGCCTAAACAGTGGGTGCGGGCCCCTGGCTTTTTCCTACATGCGAAAAAGTCGGGGCCTGCAGGTTTCGCGTTCCATGCCTGCGAACCCCCGCAAGTGGACTTTTAAACAAATTTCTTCCTAAAAATCAAAATATAAACCTAAAAACAAATTTCAAACAATTGAAATGCAAGAGTAAAGTGATGTGGATTACTTGGAGGTGACGGTGTTCGATTCCAACGGACGGATTTTCTGCAATCTTCATGGGAAGTTTCTTACCCAAAAGCTCTCTCTCTCACTCTGAAGTCAAACGGTAAAAATGAATTTACAAAAGCCCTTTTTATAAGCTTTTTTGAATAAATGAATTTTTAATTTGTTTATTTTTCACTTTAAAGAGTTAACTTTTGAAGCATTTTTATTTATTTTAAACAGGTATGAGTAATGTTTGAATTTTTGTGCAGGATATCGGATTGTTCAAGCAAAATTAATCATTTTCAACAAAAACATTAGAGTCATCTTTAAGCTCTTTTCTGACTCCTAAAATATGAAAAGATTATTGAGTTTTTCTTTTTAAGCTCGTTAAAACAGAATTAAAAAAACGGTCCATTTACAGCTCTTTTTTGACTGTATAAACATGAAAAAATTGCCGGACTTTTTTCATTTAAAATTTGATATTGGTTATAAAACGACGTGTCATTGGTCACTTTTTTACTTTTTCAGATCAGAGACACTAATTATGAAAAGTACTCCTTGATCGTAATGGTCAAGCGGTTCTCTCAAGTATTATTTTATACTTTTTCGGGCTTGGAAGACACAAATTTATGAAAAAGGACAACCATGGAGTTTTCTTAAGTTTTTCTTCTGACTCCCTAAAATTGAAAAAAGCCGAGTTTCTCCTATATTGGACTCGTTAAAATTTAACAGTAAAGGACCTGTTCAATTACAAATAGGAACGGACCACTCCTTCTTAGGGTTCGAATTTAAACTAAGTTGGACTCATCCGAAGGATGAGCTTATAATCAAGCAAATGTTATCCTCCTCAAGCTTGTCAAAAATAAAGAGGTACTTGCCAGAAATGGTGGGGGAAAAAAGAGAAAAATGAACCTATTTGTCATACTTTGTGTCTCAGAAAAACATTTAACTACTCTTGAAC
>CM062820.1:590475156-590683739 GCA_031772625.1 Pinus tabuliformis | reverse complement strand
TTCAGGGCAAATAAAGCTCATACTAAGAGGAATATGATGCAAGTGGTTTCAAGTCATGTCACTTCTCACAGGTCCCGGAATGAGTCCTCCAGTGTACAGGTGAGGGGTAACAGGGACGGTGACAAACGGTGACAAATTGCTGTGTAACAGATGCCCCCTAAAGCATGAGGCCCGAGAGAGAGGGGTGAAATGCTTTACAAGAATATGCGTGATTGAAAACACGGCCGCCGGAGAACCTGCGTAAAGAAGTACAACTGATATCTCAAGTACATGATATATGTGTGGTATGGGCACAGCCATCCGTAACAGAGTACATAATAATCTAGATCCAAGGTATGGACGCAGCCATCCGGAGAGGATCAATGAATAGACTCAGGCATGGTCGCAGCCATCTAGTAAATGAGTCATGTAATCATAATAATCCACAAATCGCAGCCTGGATTCCAATAGACAAAACCCAGGGTCTTGCGCTCCATCCCGACCCGAACAGAGTACAAGTTCAGGCATGCGAATACATGAGTTGAAGTCGAACATGCATGAACATCGTCTGATTACCAGTCAATAATGAAAACTGTTAACAGACGCGAGAGGTACCACCAATAATGACAATGGCCCTCAAGGTACTATAGGTACAATCTACGGTGTGTGAATGAATGAGCTGGCGTCGAACACCCGTAGAATCATTCGATCGGAGGCCAATGATGAAAACCTCTCGTCGAACACGAAGAACCTGCCATTGAGGCATGCAGGCTCCAAGGCACCAAAGGGAGTCTCTAGATCAGCTTCCTGGATAGTGAGCTGAAGTCGACAGGAAGTGATCTTGATCAAAGGTGGGCCATAGTGTTTCCCACATCATTGACACGAGACAGAGGAAAGATGTTGTGGTGATGCAAAATTATGTGAGGTATCAGAGGAGGTGGTATTGATGCAGAGGTCAACTTCTCTTGAACATATCGGCGGCACGACAGTGGATTTGGCAGTATTTGACATCAAATGAGCAGAGGTCATGGTGACAAGGCAATGAGCAGATGAGAGGTCGAATAGGATAACCCAAACCCATGGAGGCTAGTGTAAAACAAGATGAGATGTCCCCACCCCGACACAAATGCAGACAAGTGCCATGTTCAAGAGCGACATACTGCCGACACGATGACAATTATGGATCCATTTTCCCCACCATTTCTGGCGAGTACCCCAGTTATTTTTAACAAGCTTGATGGGGATAGCATATGCTTGTGAGCGTCATTACGACGGAATCCGATGTCATTAAGTTTTAACGAGCCTGACAAAGGAAAAACTCGGCGCCTTTTCCTATTTAGAGAGTCTGAAAAGACAGCAAAAGAAAACTCCAGGGCGGTCCTTTTTCGTAAAGTTGTGTCTCTCGAACCCGAAAAAGTATAAAACAATGCTCGAAAGAACCGCCCGACCGTTATGATCGAGGAGTACTTTTCAATTATAGTGACATTGATCCGAAAAAGTAGAAAAGCGATCAACATCACGTCGCTTCGTAACCATTTACGAACCGGAAACGACAAGGGTCCGACGATCTTTTCGTTTTTTACACGGTCGGGAAAAGGGTTTAAAGACGACCGCCTCTTATTTACTTTTAACGAATCAAGAGGGGCAACTCGGCAATCTTTTCACTTTTAAGGAGTTAGAAAAGAGCTGAAAGATAACTCCATCATGACTTTTTCGTGTATTTACCGAGTCCGAAAAAGCATAAAACACAACTCACTTCACCATCGAAGTTGCAAAAAGGACCTGTCATAGCACCAGAAACAAGCGTAAAACCTGTTTTTGACCAAAAGCACATTAAAATATTCAAAAATCAACTTTTTAAACCTTATTACAAGTCAAAAAGCCTATAAATGTGGTGAAAATGTAAAAACAAAATTACTTTTACCTTTTTACCTTGTGCATAGTGGTAGTGGTCCATTTGGAGTGCAAACTTCGAGCAGCGATTACCAGCAATCCGGGCAGCCATTTGAGATTCCGCCAGCTCCAGGTAAGAGGCGCTCTCTTAAGCTTCATTTTCATTCCTGATTTTATGCATTTTGTTCCTGATTTGTGCCTCTACAAGGGGGATTTCAAAATTTAGGGTTGCGCCCCATTGGCGCGGGTATCCGGCACGGGTCCGCGCCAATGGGGTGATTTACCCAAAGGTGCCGCGCCATTGGCGCGACTGTTTTAGAAACAGTCGCGCCAACCGCGCGACCTAGGTTTTTACTTAGATTTTCCCATCAATTTTGAAATTTGTCCGGTGTATATGCTTACCAAGGCTTCATTAATGATTTATTCATCCTTGTGGGTGCAGGAAACACGCAAAAATGCCGGTGGAATGGAAAGAACGAGAGCACGATGCCATAGATGCCTTAGCCATCGCAGATGAGGGATGTATGAATGCGCTGAGAGACTGTGGTCTCAAGAAATTCTTTCTCACCTCCTATCTACGAGCTCAACCAGAGCTATTACAGTTCATAGTGGATGCTTGGGACATCGATGACCAAGTATTTCGACTACGGGATCAGACCTTAGAGCTGGATGTATCCGATGTGTACTTCATTACTGGGTTGTCACGGAGAGGGGCAGTCCCCATTCTGACCGGAAGCAGGCCTTCCGCAGAGAAAATAGGTGAAGTAAAGGCTCGTGTGTGCCTAGAGGCACAATTTGGGAAGAACAACGCCAAGGTGGATATCGCCACCATCCATGATTTGGTTCTTAAGGTGATACTGTTCACCATCACACGTGCAGCTGGGGTATAGGCGCCCCATGAGGCCAGCAAGAACCATCTGTTACTGGCGACAGAGTGTCTTAGCCCCACCATTTTTGACTGGGCTACAGCAGTGACTACAAATATAAAGAGGCAGCTTACAAAGTGTAAGCGCGGGGGGGGTGAAACAGTTCGGATATGGTTCGATTGTGGTATCGTTCTTCCTGGAACGATTACCTTTATTCCAGTACCAGGGAGCTGTGGTAGCGGACCCATTACCACGAGAGCCTAGGATGGCTCGCTGGGCAGCATTGATGCCTAGAGGAGGAGGGGGCCAGCAGATGTCTTCGCGGCCCGAGTTCTTCATATGGCTTCGCCGCCAGTTGATCGTGGTGGAAGACTGGCCATATGCGGGAACCAACTTCATGGGGGACCCAGACCTCCCACTGCCCGAGGGGGAGGAATGGGAAGAGGAGCTAGGTATGATCTTCTCTTTTTGATGTTTTTTATGTATTTTTTATGTTTTTTTTTTGTCAATGCATGTTCTGATGACAGTGATATATATATGCAGATGTGGGCCCAGAGCGTCCAGCCGGTTTGTCTCCTATAGCGAGGAGGGGCCAACCTGCAGCTGACCCTCAGGCAGGAGGTGCCGTGGGGGAAGAGCTAGTGCAGAATCTCGAGGGACTTACCCAAGGGATTCCAGGCTATGCCAGATTGGCGGATGTGCCGTTCGCATATCAGAGGCACACGGTGGGGGTGCCGTCCCGCATCCATCGTCTGTTGAGACGCTTGGTGCGCGCGGTGACGTGCTACCATGAGCACCACCATGAGTAGACTCCTAGGTTTCTTTCATGCATATTTTTTGAGGGACATGTTGTCCGAGGATGTATCAGAACACATATTATTTTTTGGGTTTTGTAACGCACACAGTGCAAACATTATGACACACACATATATATACATATGCCTATGGTTTATTATTGTGCTTTTATGTGCTTGCTTGTATGATGTTTTGATTATAAATTACGCAAATGTCTATCCAATACATGGTTAGCCAATGCATCAGATAATGTGTTTAATCGTCGAGGAATATGTTGATATGTGATAAAATCAAAATTTCTTTCTAACAATTTAACACGTAAGTACAGCCTTAAAATGTGACGGTCTCTGACGGAATATCACCCATTGAGCTGGTGGACGACAAGCTGGGAGTCTAGGTTAACAAGCAATGTACGAATACCGAGATTGATTGCTTCGGCCAATAATTCAATAACAGCGCTATATTCAGCGACATTGTTTGTAGTACAACCTAAACAGACACCTTGAAGGTCTATCAACTCACCGTGAGGATCGTAGATCACCCACGTCGCAGAGGACAAATTACGAGTACTGCGGCAGGCACCATTAGCGAAACCAATGTAAGGTGCACCCGACATCTGCACAAGAAGCAAAAAGACACAATAAGGGGCAATCACGCTTTCACACCAAATCGAAAACATGAAAACTCACACACACACACACACGCATATCCAAATCGAAGCGCATGAATTATGCATAGTACTTTTTCAAGTACAGCCCATTACGGGGCTTATCAAGAGGATTACCTTCGTAGTCAATTAGTTCGTAGGCCCCTTTTTGCAACACTCTCTTTACAATGTAAGGGCCTAGCCACATGGGCTCGAGTTTGCCTGCCCCCAGCTTATCATTGGCTTGGTCGTATAGCAGGACAAGGTCTCCCTCAACAAAGGAACGAGGACGAATGGTATGGTCAAAATGAGTTTTGACTCTCTTCTTTTGAGCTTCAATAGCTAGAGAGGCTAAACGACGGGTCTCGTCTAACCGTTCTAGATAAAGGAGCCGTTCCTCTACCGGAGTGGTGTTGGGAAGCAACTCGACGACTATTTTCAACGAAGGAATTTCACATTCTATGGGAAGGGTAGCCTCCAGTCCATAAACTAGCTGAAATGGAGTGAACCCGGTGGCATCCTTCACAGAGGTTCGGTAGGCCCACAAGGCAGGAAACAACATCAGATGCCAATTAGACTTATGCATGTCAACAGTGCGTTGAAGCATTGTTACCAAAATCTTGTTAACAGCTTCAACCTGACCGTTAGATTGAGGATAGTACGGGGTTGAACTATCGTGCCTTAAGCCTAGTTGGGTTGTCAACTCGGTCATCATGTGATTACGGAAATGCTTCCCGTGATCCGTGACGATGGCTTGTGGAACTCCGAACCGCGTAATAACATGATTGAACAAAAACTGCGCCGCTGTATGACCGTCTTCATTTAATGTGGGCATCGCCTCGGCCCATTTCGTGAAATAATCGACGGCAACAATGATAAACCCATGCCCCCCGGCCGAGCGAGGCTTACAGGTTGTATAATCAATGCCCCATTTTGCAAAAGGGCCTACGGTCACAACAGGGTGCAGCGGGGCCGGTGGCGCACGCATCTTCCGCTGGTATATCTGGCATGCATGACACGAGCGGACAGCAAGAATGCAATCTTTAAAAATGGAGGGCCAGAAATAACCAACGCGAAGGATTTTTTGAGCTGTGGCATATCCGGACATGTGGCCACCACAAGCGCCAGAGTGGCAGTCATTCAAGACTCTCTCAGCTTCCTCGAGGGTAAGACATCGGCGGAGAATGGAGTCAACGCCGAGGTGGTACAGGGTGTCTCCTATGATCCGATAGGGTTGAGATTGATGGCGGATCCGCCGCCGAGCATCCTTGGATAGAGCGGGGCGGAACGAGGAGGTCTGTAAATACACAATAATATCCCCGTACCAGGGATCGAGGGTGCTGATCAGAAAAAGAGTTTCGTCCGGAATATGATCTTCGGAAAGAGAAGGTGCAGAAGGGGATGGCAAAGAACAAAGCAATTCAGCGAAGACCAGAGACTTCTTAGACTTGGCAGCAGTGAATTCCAAGTCAAACTCTTGGAGGATTACGATCCATTTAGAGTATTTTCCCCCTAACAACTGACGCGACAATATGTACGTCATCGGGTTGCAGTCTGAAATCACGGTCGTAGAACGCAACAGGATATAGTGCCGGAAACGTTGGACAGCGCACACAGCAGCCAATGCCAACTTCTCAACGTAAGCGTAGCGAGTTTCCGTATCCAAGAGGTTGCGGCTGAGGTAATAAATAACGTGTTCATTGCCATCATCGTCATCTTGCACTAGAACCATGCCGATAGTGGTATCGGCAGCGGCCAGATATAGAGTGTAATCACGGTGGTAGTTCGGAGGTTGCAATAATGGAGCAGAGACAAGGAGACCCTTGAGTCGCTCGAAAGACTCCTGAGCAATAGCATCCCAATGGAAGGGTGTGTCTCGCTTCAACAACCGTGTAAAACCCTTAGCCACCTCGGCATAATTCGGGATGAACCGTCTAAGGAAATTCGCTTTGCCCTGCAAGCTCTGCAACTGCTGCAAAGAAGCAGGGGGAGGAAGATTCAGGATGGCCTCGACTTTGAGAGGATCCAGACGGATGCCTTCTCGGGAGACGATAAACCCGAGTAGTCGGCCTGATTCCACGCAGAAGACACATTTATGAGGGTTGAGCCTAATACGATAGTGTCGACAGCGGAGAAAAATTTCGCGAAGATGGGAGGGATGGTCTTGACGCTTGGCTGAATGAGCCGGAAGGTCATCCAGATACGGTTGCACGATGTGTCGAATATCATGAAAGGCATAAGACATCACGCGTTGGAAGGTAGCGCCGACATTTTTTAAACCGAAGGGGAGCTTCTTATAGGCAAAACTTAAAAGTGCCCCAAGGACAGATAAAAGCGGTCTTATGTTGATCAACAGGCGCGATGTTGATCTGGTTATATCCAGAAAAACCGTCCATAAACGAGTAAATTTCGCTTCCTGCACACTCATCAATAAGCTGATCGATGAAGGGTGTAGGGAAGTTATCCTTAGGACAAGCGCGATTGATATCACGGTAATCAACACAGACTCGAATAGTGCCCTGCTTTTTGTTCACAGGAACTATATTAGAGACCCAATCCGTCAGTGGAATGGGGTAAATGAAACCAGCCTTGAGAAGCTTTTCGACTTCTGCTTTGATGGCTGCGGCCTTTCGGGGGTGCACAGGGCGTAGGCGCTGACGGACAGGCTTAGCACCTGGATACGTAGGTATTTCGTGCACCACAATACTAGGGTCGATGCCGGGCATTTCTTCATAGGACCAAGCGAAGACATCACGAAATTCGCGAAATAGAGCGGTGTAAAGTTGAACTTCCTCTGGAGTGCAAGTGACTCCTATGTAAATGTACTCAACAATCCCTGGTTTCACAGAGATGTCGATGGGTTGGGTTTGCGTGATGTTTCCCATATTGCCCTCAGAAGACACTTGGTAAAGCTGAATAGGTGTTTGAAGGGGCGAGGATGGGATACACGAAGCAAACCGCTCGAGACATGCGATCATTTCCTGATGGGGAGGGAGAAACGAAGAGCGGTGGTGATGATCTGACCAAGGGAGCTCTTCAAGAGACATGGTCTCTATGATGGCTTCATCGGAAGGAAATATTTCCTTTAATGGATCCGAAGTAGCATCATCTCCTAGCCAAGGGAAATGAACATATGAATCGGGAACACTGCCCGGAAGAGCAGGTTCAGCAGGGGGAGCCGATGCAGCGACGATTTCGACGTAGTTGAGCTCGGCAGGACTCAACGGCATCATATCGCCCCAGGATTCTTCCTGATTAGTGGGAGGAAGGACCCACGGATCAGAACGCACAGAGATCATGTTAATAGGGGCGAGATTCGGAGGTGGAAGGGGAAAGACACCCATTAGAGCGGGATCTTTAAAAAGTTCGGCTCCCACACTCTCGAATGACTTAGAGGTATGCTCCACAAATGGCACATTACCTTCAGAAGAAGAGGCGAAGAAGGAGAGCTGGTCCACCGTGACAATCTTCCCCTGATGAGGGAAACGAATGACACGGAAAAGGGAGGAAGCCACGGCTTGCATGGCATATGTCCAGCTACGTCCGAGGAGGAGATTATAGGTGAGATTAGCGTCAACGACTTCTACCTCCACTTCTACCGTCTTTCCTTCCAGGGAGATGGGCAAGCGTTGGAGGATACCATAAGGACGAGACTCTCTTCCATCAAAGGCTTCTAACGTCGTAGGAGACTGACTTAACGTAGGAGAACCAATAGCCTTCCAGCAAGCAACAGACATGATGCAAGTTGAGGCACCTTCATCAATGACTGTTCGATGGATTGTTTTGCCATTGATGATGACCTGTATAAGGAAAGCGACTTGGTGTGGCAGTCTCGGTGTAAAGCCCTCGAGATCGAAAGAAATCAAATCCGAATCAGCCGGGTCTATGCCACCGATAGCCGATAGCAAGGACTTCCTCTGGGAGGGGCAGCTCTGGAGGACTTCTAGAGCGGACATAGCAGACGGAGCCTGAGCTAAGTCCTCAACAATGCTATAGTGCTGGGCAGCACGAGCATTAGGGTTGTAAGACGACTTCCGGAGTACACCTTTCGGAGGGGGTCGGGGGATCGTCTCAGTGCTGGGCCTTTCGATGTGGAGAGGACCAGAACTGGACGGAGGAGCGCTGGAGGGGACCTCCGGCTCTTTCCCGGCAGGAGAGGGATATTCTTTTGCTCGAGTAGTAACATGGATGGGAATTGTCCCAGCCATAAATACTTGAGAGCCAAATGAGGAAGAGGGTTGAGATGGGTCTGCCACCATTTGAGTTTGCTGAGAAGGGAAAGGTTCCTTAAGCACAGCAGGAGTCCCAGGAGCACCTTTCAATAACCGACTAACTTCGGACCGCCTTGGGCAGTCTTTAGTGTAGTGATCCTCATCACAGATAAGACAAGGATACTTAGGTTTTCGTTTGGCTCCTTCCTCGGTTGGATTTTTAGGGGAGTCCTGTTTGGGCTGTTCGGTCTTATTCTTAGCTTTCCCTTTCTTTTTCCCTTTCGAGGATTTATCCGCCGCGGTGGACTGGATGGCGTTAACCTCGGAGGTACTTCCAGAATTAGATTGGCCCTGAGAAGTATTTCCATTAGAAGCATTCTGTTTTTGCTTCCCAGGGTTCGCGGGCGATTTCTTTGATGACGAGTTTACAGAGCCAATAACTCCGTCAACAGATGGTTTTGGCGGAGCTTTGGATTGTCCGGGTCTCGGGGCGTCTGGCAAATAATCATATAAAGTACCTGACTGAGAGTATACTAAGTCAAGGTACTGAGCACGCGCGATAGCTTGCTCTTCAGTTACACAAGCTCCCATGGCGATGTCTCGCGCGATCGCAGGGACAAAGGAAGTCGTGAACCAATCGGTCAGGAGTTGATCAGGAATCCAAAATTTGATCAAGCGACGACGCCGTCTCCATTCATGTATATGATCGGATATATGCGTAGCCGTATCCTGTTTGAGAGACGTAAGGAGATGTGTCCCTGTCTCATACCGAATGGGTAACTGAAAATGAGTTAGGAATGCCATAGCCAGCGAGTTGAAATCTTGAAATGTTCCGCGATTCAGCTCAATATACCACTTAGCGGCTGAGCCGGTGAGAGTTCTTTGAAAGAGGCGAAGCCGGATGGAGTCATCAAGCCATGAGTTCGATGAGCACCAAAGGTGATAGGTCATGACATGGGCTTGAGGGTCTTCACCAGCTTTGCCATCAAATTTTGGGCAATCACCGGGTATTTTAGTCGGAACTGGTGGCCAATATGGATTATGAAGAATGGGATCATTCGTCAACTTGGACACATCCGGAAGTTCCAACGTCGCTAAGAAAGGCAACTGAGGGTTAAAGGACATTTGTGGCTGTGGAAGAGAGGTAGTACCAGGGTTCCAACCAGGTGGTGGTTGCCCCCATGGACTTTGTCCGGATGGGCCCGGCCCGAAGGGGCCTTGCCCATAGGGATTTTGCCCGTAGGGGTTCTGTCCATATGCAGACAGTTGACCCTGGGTCTGCCCCCCAGCACCCCATGGATTAGCAACTTGACCTGCAGGTGCAACGTACTGTTGCTGATAATTTTGATAAGGAGTAACCTGCATTTGTTGATAATTTTGGTAAGGGGTAAATTGAGTTTGCCCCTGGGGTCGCTGGTAGCCATACACTTGCTGAGCTCCATATTGGGCCTGATAAGAAGGCTGCGCTTGGTAGGAAGGTTGGGGCTGTGGTCCACCTTGCATTTGATAACCAAGTTGAGTCTGGATCCCAGAAGAATGTCCTTGAACAGGCTGGGCTTGGACCATCTGGCCGGAAGGTTGGCCTGGTTGGGTTTGGGACGGGCCTGGTTGCCCAGAGGGATATGTCTGCTGGGTACCAGGTTGTCCTTGAACAACCAAGGGTCGTCCTTGCGGGACAGATGGTTGAGCGGACTGGACGGCCGGTTGACCTTGAGGTTGGCTAGCCTGTCCAGAAGGATGACTGAGCTGGGCAGTGGGTTGGCCTTGCTGTGCAGAGAGCTGGCCCGTTTGCCCAGAAGGATGACTAGGCTGGGCAGTGGGTTGGCCCTGCTGTACGTAAGGTTGCCCCCCTTGCCCAGAAGGATAATTAGGCTGGGCAGTTGGTTGGCCCTGCTGTACGTAAGGTTGCCCCCTTGCCCAGAAGGATAACTAGGCTGGGCAGTGGGTTGGCCCTGCTGTACGTAAGGTTGCCCCCCTTGCCCAGAAGGATACCCCTGTTGGACTGCCGGTTGACCTTGTGGAATGTAAGTTTGTCCGGTTTGTCCAGAGGGATAACCCTGCTGAATACCAGGTTGGCCTTGTTGAATATAAGGTTGTCCTGGTTGTCCAGACGGGTAACCTTGCTGGGTACCGGGTTGCCCCGGATAACCCGAAGGTTGAGTCAAATAGGTAAAGGACGGACCGCCAGCGGCCAAAGGTTGTCCCTGATAGGGTTGTCCTTGTAGGCCCCCAGATTGTCCTGGGTAAGACTGGCCATAATATTGCTGCCCCTGGGGGGTTTGCAGATAAGATGGCTGGCCTTGGTTAGGTGGTCCTTGAAGCTGTCCAGGTATTGCTTGGCCTCCATGGAAAGAGTGAGTGCTAGGGTCCCAAGTAATGGATAACGGTACTGAAACCTCAACCATAGGTTGAGTAGGCAAGGGTTGAGATAGTTGAAGGTATTGACCGGTAGAATCATAGTAAAATAACGGACCTTGCGCATTCGGATCCTGAACAGCTTGTCCAGAAGCATCATACAACCCTCCTCCTGGAATGGGACCAGAGGAGGATGGAGCACTTTGTGCAGGGTGGACAACTTTAGGCGAGAGTTCCGGCTGGCCACTACTCACTTGGCCGTGAGGGGGACCAGCACCAGTGTTCAAAGATGAAGACGCTGTTACGGCACTAACGACCGGAGTTGAATGTGCTACACAAACAGTTGGATTCGTCGGAACTGAAGTAACAGGTGTAGTATGGGGTTGTGAAACAAAGGGTCCCGTGGTGGGAGTAACATGAGGATCCCACATGGTCGAAGCAGAAGTCCTGGCAGCTACCCTGTCCCTCAACGACTGATAGCGTGGGGGGAGTGGAGAAGTAGCTGGGATGGGAGTGTCGATATTCGACACCACAGGTGTTTCACTCATGCTAGGAGATGTCTCATCCATGTGGGAGGTAGACATTGAAGACGAAACACCAGGTGGGGTAACAGGAATATCGTCGTCGTCAGGCTCCCAGATGGGGTTCCAATGAACTTCGTAACCCTCATCTTCCGGGGCGCGAGAGTTGATCGGTTGGATACTCGGGATAACAGGAAGAGTATCACTCACAACCGGTACCTCAGGAGCAGCGGAAGATGGAGAGCCTTGATCACTTGGAACGGGAGTCGACGGTTCAGCCAGGATGACAAACTTCAAACAAACCTAAGGGAGTCTAACGATAAAAGACCCTACTCAAACTAACGCACACAAGATCTAACCAGGTAATGTTTATCGTGGCCAAATGAATTTTAAGACGCAAAGACACAACTTGACCTTTTCATGTTTTAAGAGTCGAGAAAAGGACAAAAAGGTGACTCTAGTCGCCTTCGAATGTTTTATGAGCCCGAAGTGACAAACTGCTCAAGTGAGCCTTTTCGTTTAAGGAGTCTGAAAAGGATCAAAAGTGACTACTCTGGAGAAACTAGGCAAAGGGTTTACCAGACAATCCGTAAAACTGCTTATACACCTTGGCAATCATATGAAAACCAAGGACTTCCCGTACTGCAGTCAATCTTCCCGAATGCTGTGTTCGGTGCGTTACGGCTTGTAAGGCGGCAGACACGGCTTCCTATGGATCAAGGATGATAACCTAGTGGAGTCTCCCCTATATACGCGACGGTACGTGGGAGCTCAAGTCCGTGCTAGACCACTATCGAGTCACAAAAGGAGGAATCACCCAACCGTAGTGTGAAACAACAGTGACTAGGTTTAACGACGTCGGAGCACGTTTCTAGCCTAGACCTCTACTTAGTGAGCGTTATGTTCCAATGCGTTTTTAAGTTCATTCAGTTCATTTTATGGTTGATCTTTGATTAAGTTTCAGTTTCAGGTCCTACCGTATGTAATCTCTCACAATTTCCTAAATGCAAACTACATGCCAAACAATATCATTTCGTTCGATGAATGCTAACTACAAGAGAGTTAAGGATCTTTCAAACAAAATGACCACAAACAAGCACGAATCACCTTGATGCAGCTAATGACAAATAAACGAAACTTTTCTTTTGTTTTAAATCACTAAATCAATGAAAAGCTTCTACTTTCAATTAACTAATGTAACGCAACAAAGATTATTCGTTTTCCTTTTCAATGGCAAAGTGCACAAAATGAATTTTGAGAGACAGTAACACCGAGCAAAAGACCAATTTCACTCAATGAGAACACAAACGGATCCCAAAAACACCAAAACAGTCCTTCAAACCAAAAAGAAAATACAAAGGCCTCTTATGAGCTATGTGATCCAAGCTCAAATGAAGCCAAGTGAAACCCAAGCGATAAAGAAACAAATCACTTGAATAACAAAAACTTTGACAACTACTGAGCGAATGCAAAGGAATAACCACAATGTTGACCGGACGATCAGAGAACACAAAACACCTCCGGGAGGCTCGACGCACAAAGCCACTAGATGCCCTAGGGCTAAGATGTGAAACCCATAGAAAAAAGCAAACACCTGAATGATGAAGGTCTAAAACCAGTCAAATCAGGACCAAACACACTCCGGTAGTTGAAAAAAAGACAGCTAGACACAAATCCAAGCTCAAAGGGCTTAAGGACAAGCGAACTTGAAAAGTTGACAGGCCTGGCGCGACTGTCAGGCTGCAACTCGCGCCTTTATAGGATTAGCGCGGGTTGTCTTTGAGCAACTTGCGCCAATAGCGCGACTGTTAGGCTAAAAAGCGCACTAATCAAGCTAACTTAAATCAAAACAAAAGCAGGTGACTCAGGGCTTGAGAACAGTGTCCAGGCAAACCAGGAAGCAAGAAACAGCAAGAAATTCGACCCAGAAAGCTATCTAAGCAATCAAAACAAGAAAAACCAAAGAGACAAGACAAACTCCAAGTTGTTCAGTTCGTAAACCAAACCGGAGATTGACTGAAGTGGCGTTGATCTACTTCGCTAATGCAAAGCAATAGCGTTTCGAAGGCTACCTGGCCGTGCTTCAGGCTCCGTCTAAAGTTTACAAATCAAACAACAAGATCTCCCCAGCGGAGTCGCCAAATTGTTGTGGAGGTAAATCCTCTCTGCGGACAGAGACGATCCCTACTAGCCCAGACCGGGTCTAGCAACAATCACACAATGCTATCACGCAAGTTCCTAACTGCAAATACAAAGTAGATGGTGAGAACCTACTTGGATTCCAACGCTAGTGTTCGTCGAAGAGATGTCGCCTTCGTTCCTTTGCCTTGGCCGGTCACGATCTGCACGATCTCCGTGATAGGATACCTGCACATGCAAAGAACAACACGAAAACAAGCGTAAAATCTAGTAGATGCAATTATATATCGGTCAGAAAAGATATAACTCAACATCAAACATGAAACAATGAGAGTGGAACCATAACGATAGTCATCTATTATTAATGAATAACAAAGAAGAATACAACCATTGTTCTGACGTCAAATCCTCCTTTGGCTGGGTAGTTTGCTACACAAGTCTTGCAAAGCTTGTTGGGATGAGGGACAAGCCTCTCTCTCTTTGGATGACAAGAATCTCCTTACTTAGATTTGGCCTTATGGGTGCAAAGAAGGCTCTTGCAGCTTCAAACTCTTAAACTCCTGGAACTATCACTCCAACTATTGTAACTAGCTTGCTCAAGGCATAGAGGCAAGCTTTTATAGATAGAGAGGGAAAGAGATAGGATCAACCACATTATTCATGGGATTGGCTTTATCACTTGGAAACTTCCATGAAAGGTGGCAAACCACTTTCCCTTCTATGGAGATTCGAAGCCAAACCATCCTAGCTCAACATAGATTCAGTTGGTGAATGGGTTGAAGAGAACCTTCGGGAGTTTGGTCGTTGAAAACTTTACTCAATTCGGTTGGCGCGAGTGCGACTCTGGGACAGAGCGCCAATGGCACGCCCTTTATAGAGTATTTCCCTCATTGGCGCGGGCAGTGAACTGTGAACCCGCGCTAATGTAAAAAGAGCTGTTTTCATGAGGATTTTGCAGGAGATGTCTTCAGGGCAAATAAAGCTCATACTAAGAGGAATATGATGCAAGTGGTTTCAGGTCATGTCACTTCTCATAGGTCCCAGAATGAGTCCTCCAGTGTACAGGTGAGGGGTAACAGGGACGGTGACAAACGGTGACAAATTGCTGTGTAACACTCCTCTTCCCTTATGTATTTGGCTCTATTTGTTGTTGACACACTTGCACAAGTTTTGATTCCTATTGGTTTATCTTCATCCCATGGCCTTTTCCCACAGAGGTGCCTTTTGGCACCGGTGTATGAACCTATGTAAGTTTTGTTGCAATGGGGGCAATCAAATTTAGTGGTTCCACCCCCTTTCCCTCCTTCAAGCCTAGAAACATATTTTCACATTGGGGTCTGGTCTTCTTTAGTTTTTTGGGCTGAATCATGTTCATTCGCTTCCTCCTCACCCAGGTACTCCTCTCCAGGGTTTTCATCAAATCCACTATAACCCACTTCTTCATCCTCTTCTTGATGATCAACCCTCCTTCTACTCTCCAACACCATAATAACCAAAAAAGGAACCAAGAAGAAGAAAATGTCAAGCCATATAACCATGATGTTTGAACTTTGAAGTTTTGAGTCTACAAAAAAAATGGAGGAATGGGAATGGAAAATAGAGAATTTATTTATTTAGCAATGAACATAAAAAAAATGCTAGATTAGAGTGTAGATCCTACCTCTTTGGCCTTCAATCCCAAGCTCCAATCTCCCTTTGCAAGCTCCTCAAGCTCCTCTCTCCAAGTTCCAAACTCTCTCTTACTCCTCTTGCTCCCAATGGATGAAGTGAATAATGGGAGGGGACAGGGTCTATTTATCTTTTCCCCCACCCTTTCCCTCCCTTTCCTCTCTCCTCTTCGTCGCTGGCTGCCGTCCTCCCTCTCAGTCGTGCGACCTTTTTTTTTGGCGCCGGCGAACAGGAGCGTCTTTTCAGAGGGGGGAGTGGTCAGGAGTGATCGCTCCCGAACTGCTCCCTCCTTTGAAAAAACACTCCTAGAGTGTACAAGAGTGGTCAAGGAGCGAATGCTCATGACCACTCCCCTAAACGCTCTCGAAAAACCAGGGAGCGCGCTCCCAAATTTTCTCTTGAAAACTCCCTCTTCGGGAGCAATTTCGGGAGCGTGCTCCCGAATAGCTCCCACCCAGAGCGCGAATTGGGAGTAGGGACGTGAAGGGGGGCGCTCCCCCGCAACCCTGGTCCAACCCCTACTAATGTTATGTAATTAATGGTAATGTTAAATTCTTAAAGTAAAGGATCACTTTTACTTAAATTATTAAAATCACCATTAATTGTTTTAGGATGTTGGAGAGCGGTTTCAACCTTATTGGCTTTCATATGGAGAAAGTAGAATTTTAGATCCCACTCAAAATCTAGCAAACTTAACAATTTTTAGGATTTGGGAGATTGTAACGTTTCCATTCACTTTTGTCATGTATGAGGGTATGGAACTAGTATTTAATCAAGAGCACCATGCCCTCTATATAACTCAACGTCGGTGGTAGTGATTGCTGAACTCCTGTGTCATGACCCTAGTAAAAATGTAACCATTACTCAAACAAAATCTCAATTTGACATGTTAAGCTTATTCTATCTTATTTTAATGGTTAGATGGTGATATTGATGACGAGGATTCAAGATTCAGTGTTGAATTTGATGTATAATTTTTTATTTGGCATCCACTACATCATATATATTAGTGCATTCTCCATATTTATGTTCCCATGTGTTTATTTGATGTTGTTGTTGCTTTATATGTTTAAAATTTTGAAAAAAAATATATTTTGTATTTTTTAATGTTTGCCACGGTTTGTCGATTTTTTCGCCACTATTTCCGTGAATATGTTTTTTGGAATTTGGATCCTCACCAACTTTTTGCCAATGCCAATATTATCAACGCTAATTTAAATAGATTTGGAAATTCCTAAGGGGTGTAACCGAGTTTTAGGCTAGTCGACAAGGTAATTTTCTCGTATGAAATGGTCTACAGGTTTTGATCAAGGTATAATGTGTTCCATAGGGGTACTACAGGTAATTTTGGAAAAGTAACCCTTTTGATCTATAGACTATGGGAGATTTTCATGGTATGGTATGGAAAACTCATAGTTCACACCATGCACCAAAAGTAAGGAGAGTTTGACCAAGTAGACCCCTTGGAAAGAGTGCACAAATGGATATGGGGATGTTGGAGACCCAAGGTGAGGCATCTCCTGTTGAAAAATGTAACTAGTTTCGATCTTCATAATTGTATTTGAGTCATAATGTAATGTATTTGTCAAAAGAAAGAAAAAAAAATTATTGTAAAAGAAAGTGACTTATTAAAACATGGGTTTCATGCTTGGGTTAATGATTTTTAGGTCAAAACCTCCATTGTAGGCTTCTAGGGTTTATGTCAAGAGTCCTTGTCTTCGTCATCATGCAAAAGACCCTTCTTGGGCTTTATCTATCAAGAAAAAAAATTACTAGGTCATTTAGGCCTCTTCCACCAAGCTGGCCTCATCAAGGGAATTCAACTTCACAAACTCACTATATATTGGCAGCTATTCGACCTCATTTGGAGCATCAACCAAGAAGCTCGATCTGCAGTAGCTAGAGGCAGAAAAGAAGAGCGAAATTCCCAAGAAGAAGGAGAAAGCCCTAGCGAAGAAGGAGACATTTTTCAAGCAAGAAGAAGTTGTTTTTCTCTCTCTTTGACTTGCATGTGTGAAATTCTGAAGTTGCTAGGGAGGCAGAAATTTCAGATTTGTTGTAGGGCCAAAATTCTGGAAGTTGGGGGCCAAAATTCTAGACCGTTGCTGGGCTGAAGCTGCTAGACAAGAAGTGACTACTGAAGTTTGCATAATCATCTTGGAAGGCTGACTTGGTGGAGGAGGAAGGTCTTTTGGTCCGGACTAAGGTCTTGGATTGTTTCAGTTTGATTTGAATTTTCTAGTGGAAAAGTTTGACTGGGTCTTCCCCTATAGAGGGGTTTTAGCCCTGGCTGGGTGCCTATATTTGGTGTTATTGATCTTCATGTTTTGATTTGATGATTGCTTGCTGAAAAGAAGCTAAAAGAAGAACATAAAGAAAAGTTGATAAGACTACAAGAATATCACAAATATCAACATAAGAGAATCTTTCTGCCTTTCTGATTTTCTAACATCTCCAACCAACTAGGGACCACATATAGTTTACATAGCTCAGCAACGATCAAATCACTTGGAAGATATCCCAGATTGAGAGCCCAAAGGATATAGCATAAGTGCCAAACATGTGACCAAAGGCTGAAGATAAAAGGGGACAAAGGTAAGGAGACCTATCAAAACAAGAGACATTATCTAGACTAGCCATAATTGTGCACGTAGGCTAAGACAATGTTATTGGGAGGAAAGTAATCTAACACAAGAAGTTGTTGCAAGGACAAGTGGAAGGCCCTTGTTATCTATGGGTGGGTCATTTATGGAAACTGCAAGAAAAATACTCTCCACAACCACATCTGAGGGAGGTGTGTATGTACTATGAAGAGTAAGAAGTGTGAAAGCCTCACCCTACAATTGGATGGCAACATCTTTATGACCTAGGCCAAAGGATGCATGGGAAACAGTCAAAAGATACAATATGGCAAAAAGATAGCGGCATCTTTATGTCCTAGGCTGAGTATTTGCAGGAAACACTCAAAACCTAAAAGATTTAATGTGGCAGATTGAAAGTTAGTGGCAAGTCCTATTGAAACAGTAAAGAAGTTATCATCTTGTGAGGATTCAAAGCCAGTGGATACAACTTAATACAGGCATCTGGTAGGATTTTTGGTCTATTTCACTACTACAAGGCCAGATTTGATTATGCAGTTGGGGTTGTGTCACAATTTCTGTGAAGTCCTAAAGGTTTTCATGGAAAGCAGAAAAGAATTCTAAGGTACATAAAGTTCACAGTATATTAAACACTTATCAATGCACAGGCAAAACGTGAGAGTGCCAAAAGTAGGAAACTTAGAGCATGCTGCATTGTTGCTAGTTGAAGGAGGAGTTGCTAATTATTGTTTTTAGCCCATTTCAAGGATAGATTGTTTAGTTGCTGGGGAAGGATTCAATTCCCGGCAATCATTATCTTGTTCTATGCTGAACATTGGAAGAAGCAAATCTCCTTTTTAGTGATTATGATATGCTTGCCATATTTGGTTGGGTTCCCCTCCTGTTGTGGCTCCCACCAATGCCACTTCTTGTTCTAGAATTCAACTTGGATCTAGTTCTATGTGAAGGATGGAGCCAACTCTTGTAGCTTTCTTCTTTCAATGATAATGCCATGGGCTATATTGGTGTTGTTGAAATATGTAACTAGGTTCGGTCTTTATAAAAGTATTTGAGTCACAATGAAATGTACCTATCAAAAGAATGAAGAAAATATTTTTATTATTATTGTTATGACTTATTAAAGCATGGGTTTCATGTGTGGGTCATCATGTTTTAGGTCAAAGTCCCCAGTGAGGACTTCTAGGATTTATTATAAGTCATTAGAGTCATTGTACATTAAAAGAGACCCTTATTGAGCTTTTGAATCAGGTAAAAAGAATTATTTATGAGTCAAAAATGAATCTAGTCTCCTCCACACCCCGTCGGCCTCAAGACAGGTAATTTGACCTCACTGGAAGGCTATATATACAAGGCGGTTCAAATTCATTTGGAGCATCTCACTCTCTCACACATAGTTCGATATTTGATGCTGGAAGCTGGGAAGTGCGAAGTTGAAAAAGGGCTAGAAGAAGAGCTAGAAAGGAGTGCGATTTTTTGGAGGAAGATAGAAGACCTCAAGATCGAAATTTTGGGACAACTCTCAGTCACTCTGAGGTGTATCAAGGGAGATCGAAGTTTTCCTAGTCTAGTCGAAGCTACTGCTGCTACTGCTACTGGGCCAAAGCTGCTACTGCATGTTGATACTACTAGGTCGAAGTTGCTATTGAAGGGTTATCATCTGCAAGTAGGATTGAGGGCTGACTTGGTGTGGAAGAAGTCTTTGTCTGGGTCAAAGAGTCTTGGATTATCTCGAGAAACTATTGAAGGAAGAATTATTCACTGGGTTTTCCCCTAGATAAGGGTTTTTCCCTGGCTGTCCGCCTACATCTGTTGTCGTTGTGTTATTGTTTTGGTAATTGCTTGATGAACTAAAAGGATAAAAAAAGAACATAAAGATAAAAGAATCACAAGTAATTATTTATATAAGAAAATCTTTCTGCCTTTCTGATTTTCTAACTGGTTTCTCAAGCTTACTAGCTCATTTGGGCTTAAAGCTTTTGTTTTAGCATGATAGCAGGTGAGAAGGTTGGGTGAGACCTCACAATGAGAGCATTGGACAAAGTTGCATTCATACAATTTGATACAGATTGAAGATTAATTGCAGCAACACTGTTGAATTTTTGATGACCTTGGTGCCCTCCGAAACAGTATGCATGCTTAAGCTCACTTGCAAGAACCAACTAAAGAGAAAGCTGAAATTTTGAAGGTATCCTCAATTGTCTTAAATTCCAAAATGTTGCTTTTGAGATGCTTAATGGCCAAAGTGAAATTTCATATTCAATAGAATAATAACATAAAAGTTTAAAACTACTTGCCTAAACTGCCTGATTTGTGAGTATCTTTCACGTTAAGCCAAACTTCCATTGTTGTTTTATATAATTGTCACTGTTCAGAGGTTTGTGAGGGTTCTACTGGTATAATGTTTTGTTATTGTTATGGGGTTGCTCCTCTTGCCAAATAAATATAGGGAATATGTAAAATTTAGATGATTGGACCTTCCTAGTCCCGTTTACCTATTTTGGTCATTTGTTGACATTCATACAATTTCACTTCATTTCTGTTCATTCCATATACAATGCTATTTTAGTACTCATTAGGAATCACTTTTGCAAATGGCAAACATGCTTGATGCCATCCGTCCTGTATCAACTGAGATTTATTTTCTCACATTTAAAGGTAATTTTCCATTTTATTTACATTTCTCGGAAGATGAACTTTACAGGATTTGTATCAACTAAGGTTTATTTGCTCACATCTAACAGGACTTTTCCATTTATTTTTCTTGGATGATGCACTTTACAGGAATGAACATGGTTGGCAGCATATGTGATTTCTGTGAAGCTTTCATATGCCATTCCAAACGCTGCCTTACAACTCATTGCTGTACATGTCCACTAAATGATGCAACATGTGTTGAATGTGAGCGGACTCTTTGGGATCATGGTGGGAGGATGTTCCGATGTTTTTCATGTGATCAATGGTTGTGTGAGGATGATCAGTTTGAGCATCAAGCTTCCTGCCAACAGCTTGATAGTGAGACTTTTCATTGCTTGTCTTGCAATCGTCTTGGAATATATACATGCTTGCGTTGCAAGATTTGCTTCTGTGATGATCATGTGAAAAGTGTCACTAATGCAACCAGGAAAGGAGAGGTATGGATGTCAGTTCTCATCTCCCAAATGACATTCTAGCCATTCACCTATTTCTTTTCATAGATAGGGATTTATTATTATTATTTGAATTTGGAGTTGGCAATATTATCCATCAACTAATTACATGTGTTCGTGCATTTTACATATAATTTCGTTATGAATTAGTTTAGCTGGATTTCCATTTATAAGGAAAGAGATGTGAAATTGTTCTTGTACTGAATGTTGAAGGGATAAATAAACAAAATGACTAATTGACATTTGTTATCTCCTGTCACTCTATAGGGACTAACATGTAAGAAGTGTGGTTATGCTTTGAGAGAGACAAAAGATCTGAGTGTTTCTGTTCGGCAACACAAGTTTGGACGCCAGGTAACCTTAATAAGCTTCAACTTCATCATATTTAACTGTACTTCTTTATTTTGAGAACTTCATTTTTGAAGTATTTTTGTTCTTGTATTGTTGTGCTTAATAAAATAGGATGAACTTTTGCTTTTATGGTATCCATGCACTTTGACATCTCTTGCCTAGTCTTTTTGTACTTATTTACTGCTATAAATGAATTTTATTCATTCTGTATGATTGATTCTACCCTATGGATTTCCTTTGATTTTGTTTGCCAAAAATAACAATTAAATACTTGCTGTTGAATCTTGAAACTATTACCTTTGTTTTCTTCTGTTTTTGTATTCAAGATGGAAATTCATTCAAAGTCACAATGTTAGTGCACAAAATAACTACTTTTTTATATCTACACAATGTCTGAGAGGAAACGATTAACTCATGTGAAATAGGAAAGAAGAGATGATACATGTTGGTTAGCAAAACTATATTACATATTTGTAGAAGACGTTGAAAATAGAATTGACAATTTGACATCCCAAGCTGCTTAGTGGTGATCCTAGACAGGTATTTAACTTGGTGTGTCGTCACCCTATTTCTATAAACCCTGAGGCTGCATAATTTCTATCATAGTTACCAGGTTCTACCAGACCCTGAACCTTTCAGACCAGCTGAACTGATCCAGAGTGGACCTCTAAACCTTTCCTTCAAAAAGGCATGGAAAAAAAATCCTTAAAATGTTTCAAAAGCAAAATAACTCCTGAGTTCCTGTGGCACCCCACATCACATAACTATACTATATTTGTGCATGTTTCTATGATTATTTGAATGAATGCATAATATGTCTAATTTTAAGTATAATTTTATATGTTCCATATTTCCGAACCATTTTCAAACCTTTTGAACTTTTTCTGAAATACCAAACTTTTCCAAACCTCCCCCCTCCTGAACTGACCAAACTTTTGAGCCTGGTAACTGTGATTTTATTTTACCTGAAACACATTTCCCATCACATTGGGACTTGTTCTAGTCCATCTCTTTTGGCTGTTTCTAGGATATTCTGGCTCTGTTTCATATATTCATCGAATTGTGTAGGGGTTTTCAAGGGTTTCATGTGGGTTTCCAAAGCTTGCACGAAGGTTTCAAGAGGTTTCATTGAAGTTTCTTGCTGTTTTGTTGTTTCTTGTTGTTCCCTCTATACGCTTTACCCAAGTTTCCAGCCAACATTGGACATTAGCTGTCCCTATTTTGGAAATCTCTTTTTCTAGTGTTTCTGTTTTTATGTTTCCTATCTTTGGTGCAACATATCATAATTTTTAATGTAATGCTTCATCAATTGAACTCCAGTTCCTCATTTCTTACCTGTTGTAATCTTTTTGTTTCTTTTGTGGCTTGCTCGTCTCTACTTTGGGTGGGGATCTGTCTTTTTTGCCTAGATGTTTGCTTTTCATGATTGTGAATGAAATCACTTTAACACTTAAATTCATTGAGGAAAATATTTATCTTTATATTTATAAAATGCTAGTACAGCAATATTGGACACAGCTGCACGATAAGCATTTTCAAGTTACTAATCATCACAACGATATTTTCCCCATGTAACAGGCTCACGGTGAAACAGATTATTATGGGGAATCATCTTTTGGTGACGCATATAGTAATGATTATGCTGGGCACCTCGAAAATGTTTCTGATGAAGAAGATGGTGGCAGTGAAGATGAAGGCTCAGAGGGTGAAGATGAAGAAGAGTACAATGAATATGAGGATAACAGGGCAGTTGTTGGAATGGCTAGTTTAAACCTGAAAGATAAATGAATATTTATTTATTCATGCTTCTTGTAGATGTAGGAATCCATGAACAGGATGTGATGTGGTTTGAATGCTCCAAAAAAGATTTTTTTGTTGCTTCTCTTCATATATATTTCTATTTTGTTTAAGGTTTCTATGTGTAGTAATGAAAGAGCTCTTGGTTAGGTCATGTTATTTGTCCTGGAGTGTTTTTTTTCCCTTTACTATTATAAGCTTGGAGGACTTGTACTATTCCCTATTTTCTGCTGTTATTACTCTTTGTAATTTTTGAAGGGCAACGTTTCTCTGTGTTGCAATTGTTTATTTTCATTGACTTTTTTTTTAACGAAAGGAAAATGAGAGGAAAGCTTATCGCTTTTGTAGTTATTTGTATCTTGAATTGCAGCAAAATTTGTCTGGGGTGTATTTCAAACTTCAACATGCAGTTAACTTGTATTTCAGAAATCAGATTGGATGAGATATTTCCCATACATAGTATTTTATCAAATGCTTACCCTTGTAAACTTGTCAAGCAAGTCTCAGTAATGTGTAAATGCATCTTAACTTACCTTTCCTGTTCTTTGTCATTTGGTTTGAGGTGGGGCCTGTAATTCATGCCTGCTACCATTTCTTTTTCAAGGAAACAATCCCCCATGGAAACTGGGGACACTTCCTCACATTCATGGATGGCATCTGTAGTAAACCGGTTAGGATTGACTGGTACACCTCACCCTCTGAGACCCAGCTGCAGACTTTCATCCTTACTGCTGCTGTTGCTGAACCTGTTGACACTTACCAGAGAAATCAATCAGGGTCGGCAGTAGGACAGCACAGTACTTAAACCTGCTGAGCCACCTCTCAGAGCTATCCCTGTTAAGATTTATTGTGATGGATGTTACCACTTATTTTCTTAGGCATATACGAACAGGTAATTTCTGCATATATAATTTCAGGAATATTTGCCTTATTTCCCTAGGTTTGAAGTCTTCCCTTTATCTTGTGGATCAATACATATGACAGTCAATATGCAATCATTCTTTTGTGCCCATGTTGCTTGAATCTGTTGGGAAAGAAACTATTCAAATACAAGTTGGGGTAGGATTACATACAGAATATCAATATACACACAGATATAGATATGAGAATTGCAACAATATATTGCAAGAAAACCAAAGATTCCAATTTCTTCTCAATGAGAGAGATAACTCATTGTGGTCCATTGTTAACTTGAGCACACCCTAGTTTGCACTAGGTGGATATGAATTTTGCCTATTGCCATGTTTGTAGGTAGTAATTGGAACTCGTTATGCTTGCAAACCAATTGTGTGGGAGCCTCTTTTTGCTACTAAATTGTGGATGTCATCTACATTCAATAATAAATATCTATGCAACCAGTTTGTTAAAAGTAGCTAACATGCCTTTAATGCAATTGTATATTATCATTAACTCTTAGAATTCCATTGGATTGCCAACTATATGTAATACACTAATAAACAATTCATATTTTTTTTCTTGAAGAAGTTTCATGTGTCTTGCATTTCCTTCGTAGAACATGACTAGAAATTTTGAGTTATTGTCAATAATATGTTGGTGATAGCCATTTGGCCACATTTTTACTGATCGCACATTTCCGACAAGTTCACAGGCACGACCGTTTATATTATTGACTTGGTAGTGGTCAAAACACACTCAAAGCACATGTGATTGATCAAATCTGTTGAAAATCATGTGGGGGCTAAGCACACACTGTAATTTTGGCTTGAAACTGCATTATTGGGGATAACACACGAATGCCACAATATTTTAAAAAATGGACGTGGAAAGGTGGGAAACCACACGCAGGTTGGAATTTGGATTTTTCTTTATTGGTCAATTTCTTGGAGCTTGATTTCAATTTCATGTAATAAAGTTAATAAAGACAAAATAAGACTAAGGTCATGGGACACGTATTCCAAGCTTAATGTTGGACAAAACATCCTAGTGGACATCACTTGTTGTTTATTATGGCTAAGGGAATTGGCAAAGACTTTGAAAATGCAAAGAGACATTAATTGACATTTTATTTATGAAAATAAAGGAAAATATGAGAAAAGGAAGGTGAAAGGTCACAAGTTGTATTTGAGGAGGAAATTGAAGGAAAATAGAGGAAAAATGAAGAAATCAGAGACATTAATAATAGAAAGGTTTCTGAGGATTAGTTCACAGCGTTTGCTAATTAGCCTTTTGTCAGTTGAGTTTTGGAATTGACTTTAGAGAGGAGAAGAGCACCAGGAGGAGAAAGCAAGCAAACAACCAAAGGAAGGACAAGAAAGCAAAAGAAAGCAAGAAAGAGTTGGATCAAATGGCTTCAACGAGAATACTTGCAGGTAACAAGTTGCATGTATGATTTCTTAGCTGGTTTTGGCACGCATGGTACATGCATACGTGGATTTGGTTGTCATTGACATGAATTTTTCTTGGTTTGACAGTGGTTTCAACCTTGCCTTGCATTTCCAGATAGCCATGGTGTGATGGGATTCATTCTTGGTTGAACTTTGGATTTTCGGAAGGTTTTGGATCCAGGTGAGGTGGCCTTAGGACAATCCCAAAGGCTGGGGGTGAAGATAGTTTTCTTCGAGAAGCCCTCAATAGGTGGGTGGAGAAGAAAAATTCCTCAAATGATGGTGAAGGAATTCTGAGGCATCCAAACTCGGTTTGGTTTTGTGATCTCGGGACTGGTTTAGGTGAGATCAGGTTAGCGTGAGGGTGGAGGTGGTTTAACCTCTGAATTCCCTTGGTTGGTTATACATTGGTTTATTCCATGAGATCCCACATTCATGCTTGGAATATGGCATGGGGGTGATTGGCTAAAAGAGAGATTTGGTTCAGCGCAATCTATGGTCGAGTGGTACATGGAAGTCCCTGACTTGGTTTTTCTTTTGCATATGTTAATAAGAGCTAATTTCCTCTTAATTTTATGAGTAAATGTACTTCTTATGATGTGACTTTGAGGGTTGTTCTATCATGGTTATTATTCTAGTTATATGCTAGTTATAAGCATGGTTTTTTGACAGACTCTAGTTATGGCTCTTAACATGAATTGATTGGTAAATGAATGGTTATTGAATGGATGACCTAATAGATGTTGTTGCACCTATTGTGAGACGACATTAGACCTTCTTGATGACTCTCAGATAAGTTTCAGATTTCTATGTTCAGATATGCATTCATGACCTGTAGATTTCATGTTCGCCATGTGTTTGAGAAAATTTCTTTCATGGTTAGGCCTGGTTAGGTCAAGTTCTTGTCTAAGTTTTGTGTTAATGACTTTATCTGAGTGTCATTTATCATTATGGAAAGTTCTATCAAGTTCCGGACAGAGGTCTGGATCTTGGCCCTGAAAAAGTGGCTCAGTTTTCGGGGTCGCAGGCACAAAAACTGAGAATTCTAGATTGCAATCACTGGGAGGTAGGGTTATCCATGCAGCTGGAGGGTTACATTCATTGGATTGCCTTGTAATGCAAACGATTGAGAGTCCAAATCACTCAAAAAATAAGTTGGCTCAGGGTTTGGGCACCTGGAGTGGTTGTTTAGCTCCTGTGGGTCCTATAGCTCCTGAGGAAGGTAAATAAAGTTTTGGTTGGTCGATTCCACTTTTTTAATTGTACTTAGGAGGTTGAGTGATGTCATAGTATCCCTCAGCTCGTGTTTATCTAGGCACATCAGTGAAAGTGGGTAGGATGGGTGGTTACAGATTGGTATCAGAACATGGTTCAAATACTTGGATTGGATGGGCTAGATGCATGTTGTTATGCATGCATTGTCATGGTTATGGTTGTCATGCATGAGGTCATAGTATGGAGTTGGCATTGTCATGCATGATGTTGACGTGTTGATATGATTATGATTATACATGTATTGTGCTAATTTGGACTAATTTTGTAGATGAGATAAGCCTCCTCTGAACGTCATTGAGGTATGATTTTGATTATGGTATCTGTTTGGTTTATTTGACATGGCATGCTTGCAGAAAGAAGAGAATCAAAGATGACGAGCAAAATGGTGGACCACTGTTCACATGAGTCTCCCTACAGATCAATTGGGCAACAAGGAGATGAGTACTCGCTTAATATAGCAGACACATTTAGGAGTTTGAGGGCATAGATAAGAAGTTGCAAAAGCAGGCAAAGGTCAATGCAATGATCCTTTAGAGTTTGTTAGACTTGCAAAGATAGGGATAATTGAAGATTAGTCAAGAACAAGAAGAGAAGACTAATGGGGCATATGGTAATATGTTAAAATTGGCAACTAGGGCAAAACTCCGTGTGGGTCATCTTATTTATGGCAGCGGATATTTTTCTCGGATCCCTCTCATCGAGAGGTGTAGGTTTGATCTAAAGATCATCCGATTCTGATAAGTATTCATGGAGTTATGAATTTATTTGTGTTATAAGACAATTCGTTAAGGTCGACCACCAACCAAATAAATCCCACATGTGCTCAACGTTTTAGTATAAATAGAGGTGGCCTTCAAGTTATTTCAACACACTTGGGATCTCTTCCTCTTTCTACTTGTCTTTGGGTTTTAGTAGGAAGAGAGATCCTAAGGGATAACGCTGCCCCGATCCAGATGCCGGAAAAGCTGGAATTGCTAGAAAAGTTGGAACTGCTAAAAAGTCGGAAAAGTCGTTAAAGCCGGAACTACCGGAAAATCCAGGAAATCCGGAACTATCAGAAAATCCGGAAATGTCGGAAAAGCCGGAACTGCTAGAAAAGCCGAAATTGCTGAAACTTCTGAAACTGCCGGAAAAGCCGGAATTGTCGGAAAAGCTAGAAAAGCTAGAAAAGCCGGAGCTGTCGGAAATGCCAGAAAAGCTGGAAAAGTCGGAACTGCCAAAAAAGTCGGAACTGTTGGAAAAGCCGGAACTGTTGGAAAAGCTGGAATTGCCGGAAAAGCCGGAACTGCTGGAAAAGACGGAAAGCTGGAAATGTCAGAAAAGCCGGAACTGCCAGAAAAGCCGGAAAAGTCGGAACTACCGGAAAAACCGAAACTGCCGGAACTGCTGGGAACAATCGGAATTGCTGGAACTGTCGGGAACAGCTGGAACTGCAAGAATTGCCGGGAATTGCCAAAACAGCTGGAGCATCTGTCTCCGAAAAAGAGCAGCATGCAAGGGACAACTAACTAACATTGGGACAGTTGTATGGTACTTAGCAGCGAATACACCAAGCATGCAATGTTACAGCTAGCATGCAAGGGACAACTAGCATGCAACAACAAGCATGCTAAGGACAACAAGCAAGCAAGGTGCAACCAACACATAGGTCAGGATGGAAACATGGTGCAACAATGGCACATAATGCACTACAGTGATGGGTACAATCATGATTAATGAAGCGTGATGAGATGTAGCATAGTGATGATGGGTGTAGCGGGGGAAGTGCAACATAATGACGAAATGCAACAGAACGATAGGTGGAGTCACCTTGGAGAATTAGTTGAAGCAGCGTGTCTTCAACTGGTCTCATGTATCATCTTCTTAGAGATGATCTATGCTCTTATTTAGATAAGCCAAAGTGTTGACTTCTGTTGTAAACATACTATCTCTCTCTCTCTCTCTCTCTGTGTTGAACTATTGAAGAACATATAAGAAGAATTGATCAAGGGTTTTTCCACATTGGGGTTTGTCCCTGGCTAGCGCCACGTCTAGTGTCCTCTTGTCTTGGCTTGTTTTCTGCGATTTATGTTTATGTTCTATCTGCATTTTACTTTAACGCTGATGTGATTGCTAATATGGAAAAAATATGGAGCTAACTATGAAAATTGAAATACATTTCTCTAAGCATAGAACATATCTAAAATTAACATGGTATCAAAGCTGAGGCGAAGACAACGCACAAGCAAGAACAATGTAAACTTTGAAACGAGAACAATAAACTCAAAATGAGAACTTTAGCCAAAAAACCCCGAAAAAACATCTTTTTTTTTTTTGGGTAAATTTTCAACATGTTTTAAAAATGGCGGTCAAAACCAATTTTTTGCGCAAAAATTATCCAAAAACACCCTCAAAACGAAAAGTGTTAATTATGGGAGAACACTTTTTATCATGACCCCGAAAAACATTAAATTTAAAAAAATAATGAAAACATAAAATAAAATAAAAATAAAAAATAAAAATAAAAATAAAACAATGAAAAAACACTAAAAAAAAGTTAAAAAAAAATACAAAACATAAATTAAAATATATACTAAAAACAAAACATAAAATAAAAAAAAAAAATGAAAAAAAAATCAAATATATATAAAAAAAAAATCAATCATAAAAATGTAAAAAAAAACAAAATTAATGATAAGAATTAAAAAACTAAAAAAAATAAAATTAAACAAATAAATCGTAAAAAAAATATTTAAAAAAAAATGGGAAAAATATGTTATCTTGTAAACCATAAAAAAAATTTGAAAAAGGAAAAAAAATGGAAAAGCAAAAAAAAAAATTTAAAATCAATAAGTAAAAATAGAAAAAAAAAAATAAAAATAAAATAAAAAAATTAAGAAAAAAAATAGTAAAAAAAAATTAAAAACAAACTAGATCTTAAAAAAATAGAAAATTAACAAAAAAAATAAATTAAAAACTACTAAAATTAAGATTAAAATGTTGATTATTTAGAAAACAAATATAAAAATATATATAAGAGACAAAAATCAAAAAATAAAAAATGTTAAAATAAAAATTTATCTCACAAACCATAAAAGAATTTGGAAAAAAACGAAATATATATATATATATATAATTAAGTAAGTAAAAATAGAGAAATTAAAAAAAAAACATTAGCAAAAACTGCGAAAAAAAATAAAAAAATGAAAAACAAACTAGTTAGAAAAAAATAGGAAATTAACCGAAAAAATTAAAAAACTGGTAAAATTAATATTAAAAACAACAAAATAAATTTAAATTTAAATTAAAAGAAGAAGAAGAATAAGAAAAAAGGAAGAAAAAAAAGAGCCTATTTTTTATTTAAAAAAATGTAATTATTTTTTATTAAACATACATATTTTATTTAAAAAAAAAATTAAAGTTTAATTTTTTTTAAACAATTTTTTTTTAATACAGATTATTAAACTTACATTTTATACTTTTAAAAAAAAGTAAAAAAAATTAAACCTACATTTTATATTTAAAAAAAAATAAAAATAAAATTTACATTTCTTTGTAAACAATTTAAAAAAAAAAAAAAATTATTATAAAATCACAAACAAATTTAAAACAAATTTAATTTTTTTAATTTAAAATTTAAAAAATTGTTATAAAAAAAAAAATTCGGTGGCCTCCCGCCCCTCGGTCGCTCGTGGTGCTGTGGCCGTGGGCGGAGGGGCCTGCACGCAGGCCCCTCCGCCCACCGCTGCACCACCACGGGCAGCCGGGGGGTGGGAGGGCGATTCCCGGAATTGCCCTCCCGCCCCTAGCCGCCCGTGGTGGCGCGGCTGTGGACGGAGGGCCTGCATGCAGGACCCTCCGCCCACCGCCGCGCCACCACGGGAGGCTGGGGGGTGGAGGGCCACCGAATTTTTTTTTTTTTAAATAATAATTTTTAAATTTTAAATTAAAAAATTAAATTTGTTTGTGATTTTATAAAATTTTTTTGTTAATAATTTTTTTTTTAATAAAAAAAATTTGTTTAAAAAAAATGTAGATTTTTTTTTTTTTTTTGTTAAATATAAAATGTAGGTTTAATTTTTTTTTTAATAAGTATAAAATGTAAGTTTAATAATTTGTATTTTTAAATAAATAATAATAATAATAATAATTGTTTAAAAAAATCATAATTCTTTTTAATAAAAAAAAGAGATTGTTTAAAAAAAATAGATTTTAATTTTAATTTTTTTTTTTAAGTATAAAATGTAAGTTTAATAATTTGTATTTTTAAATAAAAAATAATAATAACAATAATAATTGTTTAAAAAAAATCATAATTCTTTTTTTTTTTTAGACAAATTTCGGTTGCTATATTAAGAGCTGAAAAAAAGAGTCAATTCTCCATACATACAATGCTTTCTGGATATCTCGGATCAGAAGAATTACAAAAAGGGTCCCTTCCTTAATCCTTGTTCTAGTAGTTCTGCCTCTGAAACTTCCTAAACTACTATAAATCCTAACAAATTGCAAAGACCAAAATTTACAACTACACATCATAATTAATCTATTTCAATATGACTGATCTGCCTAGCCGTGGACTTTTCCGGATTTGGGTCTGGATCCACCTGTTTTGCACTGGAGGAGCTGGGGGCAGCCTTGTTCTTTTTATCCATCATGTACTGTAGGATTGCAATCGACTCTTCTGCATGACTACAGCGATTCGCCAAGTTTCTGAATTGTTCATGGAGAGAGGACACTCTGTGCAAAAAAAGATTAATTTCTGCCCTGTATTTCTCATTAAGAATCCTATACTGGTCCTCCATTCTTGCCTCCAAACTCTTGACCTGATCCTCCATGATGTGCTGCTGCGCTCTTAATTCCTCAAATTCTGCCTGAAGGTCTGCACAATGAAGACAGTCTTCTGATCGATCCATATTTGTTTCAGGCGACTTCCTGTTTGAAATATCAGCCACTGAAACTCGAGTCTCTGGAGCACGATTATAGCTGGGCGAGGCAGCTACTGTAACTCGAGCAGGCTTGATGGATGGACAGTTCTCTTGAGCACTATGCCAAATACTGCGGTGCCAATGCTTACCCGGACTACTTTGCTTAATGCGTTGATGAGATCTATTTTCTGTTATATAAATAGAATTGGACTGCTTGCTTCGAAGGCGGGAAGATGTCGAATTGGGCATCTTGGGATTATTGCTGATCCGCAGAGTGATCAGATGCAAATCTTGCATAGCATGGAGGATCGATCTGAAAGGACAATCCACGCCTGAGAGCCTGTGCCTTCTCGCGTTTTTAGACGAGTTCCTGATTGCATATCTGGGCAAAATCCTACCCACATGTCCTATTCTGTCGCCGGCACGGATTACTTGATTTATCCCACTAGTTCTGTCAGCTGGGGACCGCGTGTTGTTGACTTGATATGAAAGGGTCATGGAAATGGTTGGAATGTCACGCTGGAATTACAGCACAGACTGCCAATGGGCCTTTCGCATGCACTGTTGGCATGCTTATCCGCTTCCTTGTTCAAACTGCGTAGGATGTGATGATAACTTACCTCTTCCATTGTCTCGTGAAGGATTTGGTTTCGCTGATTTCTCTGTTGGAGGAGTATATTTGGAGTGCTCTGCCGGTGTGCCATAAGTCGAATGATTATTGAGGAATCCCCGAACACCGTTGCCTTCTTTATCCCAAGTTTGATTAGTTGGGTGAGTCCTTGAAACAGGGCTAGTCCTTCAGCTCTATTGTTGGAGTTCTCCCCTAACCCCCATTCATATTGAAGGATGCGGTCTCCGTTAGCATTACAAATAAGGCCCCCTGCACCTCCCAAACCCGGATTCGACTTTGATGCGCCATCAAAGAATAAGCAGAATCTATTGCAGTTACTCATCCAGTTAGAAAGTTCCTCTTCCTTCAATCTCAATTTCCATGCGCTATTTGCTTCCTTCACCTTTGTCCCCCTCCTGCTGGTTTCCTGAGCACTGGATATGTTCTCCAGAACGTAGCTGAGAAGATTTCTCTCCTCTGTACTGTAATTTGTTGCATCAATTTTGCCATTGGTGTGATTTGTTATTGATTCTAGAGCCAACATTTTGGCCTTATGGCAAATTTTCCTGGTGCTAAATCCTTTTTCTTGGAAGACCTTACCATTTAGCGCTAGCCAAATGCGCCATAGAAGTGTGAGTGGTATGGTGTTCCATACTCTTTGAGCCAGTTGGCTTCTTTTCTCCTTCCAAGGACAGTTCTTCCTCCATTTATAGATCGTTTCTGCAATTGTGTTCTGGGGTTCCCATGGTGATTCTCCAATTGAGGCCATTTCCTTCCAGCATTCACCGGCAACCGGGCAATCAATAAATAAGTGCTGCATTGTTTCCTCTGATCTGCAACAGTTTGGGCACCTGGATGGGCCCATTATGCCTCTCTTTCTTAGATTTTCCGCTGTTAATGTTTTCCCTTTCAGAAGAAGCCAAATGAAGAACTTAACCTTGGGGGGTGCCTCTGCTCTCCATACTATTTTCCAGTGGTTCCATGATTCCTGTTGATAGGTGCTGTCACAAAGATATTGATGTCCCGCTTTAATTGTGTATTGTGTTCCAGATGGATCCCATCGATACCCATCCAATGTACCTTCTTGAACCGGAGCTTTGCTGTGGAGGAGCGTCTTTAGGGCGATGAGGCTATTTTCCAACACATTGGGGGGGTCCGGAAAATTCCAGCCTATCCAGGCATGAGTATGGGTATCCCATTTTGATATTTGGGACAGGTGGAAGAGTCCTTTATCATTGAGTCAGTTTATGATTGGGATTGCCTCTGCTTTGGATCCGATAGGCTGCTGCCCGAGGATTTTTTCTATAGAGAAATTGATACTGTTTCCCCCGCCTGGGACCTTAGAGATATTTTGATACATGAATGGTATTGCCTTCTTACAAAGATGCCAGATTTTTATACAATCTCTGTTAGGAATATTAGACTCCAGAAGCTGTTGCCTTGTACAGTTTAGGTATTTTACCTCCAAAACCTTCTTCCACCACACTGTAGGCCCTGTGATCAGTCTCCATACAATTTTTGCTCCGAGGGCCAAGTTGAGAAGCTTTGGGGACCTGATGCCCAATCCTCCTTTCTCCTGAGATTGGATTATGTTCTTCCAGCTTACTAGATTGAATTTGCTTTTATCCGTTTTCCCTCCTTGCCAAAGAAAGTGCCTGAGTACTCTTTCCATTTTCTGATGGAAAACAGCTGGAGCATGATATAAAGAAAAACGGTATATGGGGAGAGATGCAATACCTGATTTTAGTAGAATTAGCCTTCCTGCTGGGTTCAACCACATTGTGCCCCATTGCTGCACTTTCCTCTTTATTTTATCCAGTATCTCATTCCAGGTGTCAGCTTTCAAGGGTCCCAAACTTACTGGCATTCCTAAGTAGGAGAAGTGGTTCCAGATTAGACTGCAAGTAACTCCAAATATGCTTGCTATGCTGTGGATGGTATGATTTGCAGTATTCCATCCATAAATGCAACTTTTTATCTGGTTGACTTTCCCTCCTGAGTAATCCATAAATTGGTCCAAGAGCTTTTTGAATCGCCTTGCTATTGTAGTGGATGCTCCTCCTATCAGCAGAGTATCGTCTGCAAACTGTGAATGATTGATGTTCTTTGCTCCATGTTCGATCTTGATGCCAGTGATTAATCCTACTCTCCTATTATAGTCCAAGGCTTGACTGAATGATTCAGCCATGAGGATGAACAGATAGGGAGAAAGCGGGCAACCTTGTCTGAGACCACGGGATGATTGGAAGGCTGCACATGGTCTCCCATTTATTAAGGGGGAGATCCAAGGTCCAGTTATACATGCTGCAATCATAGTGATGAAGGAAGGATCGAACCCAATTTTATGAAGAACAACATACAGATAGGAGTGCCTTACCCTATCGAAGGCATTTGCAAGATCCAGCTTTAGAACAAATCCTTTTTCCTTCCTGGTTAAACTTGAGTGGATGGCCTCTTGTACAAGGAGTATAGAATCAGTAATGTGCCTGTTGGGGAGAAAACCCCCTTGATTTTCAGAAGTCAAGGAGGGAAGGAGAGGTTTAAGTCTGGCTGCCAATATTTTTGAAATTATTTTGTAGGCTGAGTTGCATAATGAGATTGGCCGGAATCTCGAGAAGGAGGAAGGGCGATTTTCTTTTGGTATTAAAGCAAGGTAAGTGGAGTTGGTGAATCCCCCATTTTACCTTTTCTCATCACCCATCGAATCATCTTTAAGAGATCTTTTTTAATTATTGACCAGTATTCCCTATAGAAGCAGATGGGGAATCCATCCGGTCCTGGTGCTTTATCCGGATGCGAACTCCAAATAGCTGCTTTAATTTCCTCTTCTTCCACTTCTTTCGTAAGATTGTTGTTCATTTCTTGAGTGACCCCTTTAGGCAAATACTGGAGCATGTTTGAGTAATCTTCTGAACCTTTGTCTTCAGTCAGAAGTTGACAAAAATGCCTGGTGGCTGCTTCCTTTATAGACTCCTGGGTACTATATCGGTTTCCCTCATTGTCCATTATTGTGCTCACTGTGTTACTAAGTTTTCGCACAGTGGCTTGCTTATGGAAATAAGCTGTGTTTTTATCTCCTTCCTGCAACCAAAGTTGCATTGATTTCAATCTCCACTTTATTTCTTCGTCCCTGAGGGTTTGGTTCAACTGTGAATATAATTTACCTTCCTGTTCTTTATTCTGCTGAGATAGCCCCTGCCTTTCAATTCTCTGTTGAATCTCCTCTAACTCTTGCTTGATTTTCTGTTTATTTAATTCGGGCTCTTGATAATTTCTCCTTGCCCAGTTCTTTAAAGCCTGCCTTACTCGTTTAAGTTTTGTCTCCCAGATATAACTTGGAGACCCCTCTACATGATGGATCCATGTCGCTTGCACCACTTCTTTTGCAGCTGGTATCCGGTTCCATATTGAGCTATATTTGAAGGGTATGGGCCCTAGCGGGCAGTGGCTTTGGAGAGTTAAAGTTATCGGATAGTGATCAGAGGCCGACACATTGAGGATATTTGAGTAGCCTGTTGAGAAAGTGGAAAGGTATGTTATGCTAATAAGGAATCTATCCAGCCATTCCATGATGTTTCTGGCACCAATTCTTCTGTTACTCCAGGTATACCTACGATTTTTGGGTCTGACATCAACTAGATCATGATCCTGTATTATGGTCTCTAATCGACTTCTAGAAGGATCAGGAGTGAAATTACCTCCTCTTTTTTCATTAGCATGCAGCACTAGATTGAAGTCTCCTGCTACAATGAGATTGGTATTCTGGTCCAGATCTATGTTTGCTTTCAGAGTGTCCCAGCATATCTCTTTTTCTCTATACTGATTTGGAGCATACACATTATACACTGTCACTGATTGGCCTCCGGTTCTGCTGTCCAGAGCGGTTCGAATCCAGTTTTGATGAACATTAGTAGAGCTGCACATCCATTTGTTGCTATACCGCCTGAGGCTCCTCTTGCCTCACTTATGCTTCCACAAAAATGTTTCTGCTGACTAATGACTCTATTCATTTCACATTGATCTTGCTTTGTTTCTTGTATAAGCATGATTTTAGGGTTCTCACTGTGGATTAGATCCTTGAGGGCAAATAACTTGGAGGGGTGCCCTAATCCCCTGCTGTTCCAAGATAGTATTTTCATCATGAGATACTTGATATGTGGAGAGGTGCTCGCCTCTCATGTCCTTTACTACTGTTTTGTTTTTCCAGGTGCCCAAGTATAAAGGACTCTATTGGTGTTTGAGTGCCCAATGCTATATCTTTTTGTGCACTTTCATCCCTTTGTTGTTTAGCTGATTTTCTTCCAGGGCCTTGCTTTTTTGGAACATCACTGGGCGCTCCATGGTCCTTTGAAGAGCTCCTGGTAATTCTCGAAGCGGGAGGTTCAGGAGGGGGCTGCATGGAAGGAGGAGTAGATTGATGGGGCGGGGGTTCAATGGAGGGGATGTCAGGGCCCGATTCAGCCTCGGAAAGGATCGAGAAGGGATTGGAAGAGGGAGGGAGAGGTGGATCGGGTATCAGAGAGGGAGGGGAAGAAGGTTGCTGAATGGAGGTTCCAGGGGCATCAGTATCCATAGGTGATTTGAGGGGAGGCGATGATTTTTTCTTTTTAACAGGTTCCCAGTGGCCTTCTTGCTCATCATTGTCTACATTCACAATTTTTGTGCATCTATTTGCAAAATGTCCGTATTCGTGACATACCTTGAATTTAAATGGTATCTGCTCGTAGTCCAGTTGCTGGATATGGCTCCAATCATCCACTTTCAGCTTGATCGCCTCCGACAGTCCTCGGCCTAGGTCGACTTCAACACAGATCCTTGCGCATGCCTGCATGTTGTCTTTGGGTTCACTGCGATCTATGTATTTTCCCACCGCATTTCCTATAGCTTTGACTGATTCATCCCCCCAGCAGTGAAGAGGAAGATGAGGCAGCCGTACCCAAACTGGAACAACATTCGGGATATCAAGTTCTGGGTCGAAATCCGGAGTCCATTTATTGAGGTAGAGGCCCCTGGAGTCCATAAAATATGGTTTGTTCCTGAATATTAGATCTTTGTCCTCCTTTGTCTCAAAATGAAATGTAAAATATCCTCTGCCACAGAATCTGATAGATATTTTGCCCTGAATCTTGTCCGACCAGTTCCTTTCAACCCATCTTTGTACTGTTCTGGGCGACGACCAAAGCCCTGTGAACTGTCCAATTAATCCTTTCTCTGCTAGAGAAAGGGCTGCCATGCGTGGGGTAGCAGGCGGCAGTTGAACTTCCTGTAATACATCGAGTTTCTTTACAAACTTTGTTGCTGCTGGTCGGGGTCGCTGCGGGGGAAGAGATTTAACCAGGTTAGAAAAGGCCCTTTGCAGATCCGGATCCCCACGGGGTGGATCCGGAGGATCCATACTGAGGCGCAGTCGCAGGTTTCAGGCTCTCAGGTTCGCGCAGCTCCAGGTCGCCGATCACTGATAATTCTAAAGCCTTTTATTACAACTATAATAGTTTGACTATAAAAATCATAATTCTTTTTAATAAAAAAAAAGATTGTTTAAAAAAAATAGATTTTAATTTTAATTTTTTAATTTTTAATTTATTTTTTTATTATAAATAAAATATGTATGTTTAATAAAAAATAATTACATTTTTTTTAATAAAAAATACACTTTTTTTTTTTTTTTTTTTAATATTAATTTTACCAGTTTTTTAATTTTTTTCGTTATATATATATATATATATATATATATATATTTTTTTTTTAACTAGTTTTTGCTAATGTTTTTTTTTTTAATTTCTCTATTTTTACTATATATATATATATATATATTTTCCCAAATTCTTTTATGGTTTATAAGATAATTTTTTTAACATTTTTTATTTTTTATTTTTTTCTTATATATATATATATATATATTTTTTTTTTTAGTTTTTGTTTTTTAGAGACAATTATTTTATGTGGATTGAAAATTTAATTAACGATGTATAAATATGTAGAATATCGAAAATGCAAAATATCGACCTTCTTCTTTAAATATGCAAATCAATAAAAACCTCATTACAAAAAAAATTAAATAAATAAATAAAAACAAGAAAATATGAAGAAGAAGACCACTTCCAAAATTATTAAATTTACAAAATAATTATTTACATTTCATACATTTGAAAATTTAAAGTCAAAAAATAGGTCTTTTAAAAAAAGGGTGTGATGCAGAATAACCACTTTTTTAAATCAGCATGAAAATCACTACCATTCACTCCCATTCTAAAACACAATGTACATAAAAAAATTAAAGTGCCAAAAACTATGCTAAAATAAAACATGTGTGTTCTGCATCACCCCTTTTCAAAATTGGGTCACTTTTTTGCTATCTCTACAAAACGGGTAACAGTATCAGTTCCCGTTTCAAAGTTTACATTGTTCAAGAGTGAGAGCAATCACCGAAAACAGTTGGGAAATGACAAAATGATTAGTGGATTCCTCATCCCTCTTCAAATTCACCAAGGGTGAAGTCGAAGCAGAGAATATTATCAGAATGGCGTAGCAGAATATGGCCTAGCTAAAGATCACTTCATTGGAAGATCGGATCTCAGGGTGGAAGGAAAGACAGATAACTAGTTCGGCCATTATGTGAAGGAGTGTCCGAATGGCATGGACACATCACTTGATGATGATAACAATCATTCCAGGGACATCTTCAATGATCAAAGGAATGACAGGTAATGCAGGTCATCAAGGAAATGGCCTTCATAGAAAGCAAGGAAACCCATGTATGAAGAATCAAATGTTGTTTCTGATAAGATAAAGAAGCGTTATCTTGTATTGGCCCTCTCCTTCAGATTCTTTGGGAATCTGGCTTATAGATTGTAGTGCTTCAAGGCACTTCATCGGATAGATGGGTGCACTCTCTAATTTGGTAGAGATGGAAACAATCGTGGGATTATACTTGGAGCCGATGCCACCTATCCTGGAAAGGGTGTAGGGAATGTCAGCCTTCAATTGAATGAGGGTAACTCGATTCATTTACAGAATCTCTTTTATGTACTTGATCGCAAGAAGAACCTGGTGTCCATCTCGGAAATGGAAGTCAAAGTTTTCAGGGTGGCATTTGTCGATGGAAAGGATGGCCCATTGGGGATCATATCAATTGACATATCACATCTATAACATTGGAGGTCTACCTATGGGGCCCTTCTTGATGTGAGTCAGATAGTGATAGGGATGTCTGAATTCAAGTAGAACATGAAGGTACATGTCTGAGATGCACCGAAGGAAAATCTTATAAGGGGACCATTCCCCTCATGCAACAGGTCCACAAGTTTGGAACAACCCGAGGAGTTTGAGATTCATGATCGGGAATCTTATGTATACAGGTGGAAGAAAGCCCTCTATGGCTTGAAGAAAAACACCATGGGCATAGTATTAGAGGATTGATAGCTGTCTGATGAAGCTGAGATTCACTAGGAGTGAAATCGATCGAAACCATTACCCGAAGGTTGTGGATGATAGACCTCTCATATCGACACCTTATGAGGATGACCTATTTCTGATAGGTGCAGACCCTCTCATTTGCAGAAGTAAGAGGGAGTTGGATTCTGGATGTGGAATGATAAACTGCAAGCCTGTGACTACCTCAAGGATCTTAACTTTCAAAAGTTATATGGTAGTGATGTCAGACCAGATTTAGGAAATGCCTCTGAGTTTCATAAACGCATTCGCGTTGATGTTCTTGGTGAACTTTCGTCTGGACATATGTTTTGCAGTTAGCATGGTGAGCTCATATTTGGTTGAGCCTCACTGGATTGGTACCAAGAATCTTCTGAGATATCTTCGAGGCATAATCTCTCATGGATTGAGATACATTGCCGGAATTATGAAACTGCATGATTATTCGAATGCTCACTGGGCAGGCAGTGTGGAGGATCACTAGAGCACTTCTCAGTGTTGGTTCTCTTTGAATTCTGCTTCGATATCATGGATGAGCAGCAAGCAGAAGTCAGTTGCTATAAGCACTATTGAGACCGAATACATAGCTACGAGTATGATCTCGTGTGAATCTGCATGGTTGTAGAAGCTCTTAAGTGCGCTGTTTGTAGACATGATGAATACCACTGTGATTCTTTGTGACAACCAGAGGGGGGATTCGATTATTTAGGAATCATGTATTCGATGATTGCTCCAGCAGATAGACATTAGATACTGTCTTATCTGCGATATGGTAAGTCGATGAGCGAGGAGGTTCCATCGCATTGAGACTGATGTACAAGTCGCAAACATTATGTCAAAATCCCGAGGAAAGGTCAAATCTGTGACTTTCCCGAACGACTTGGAGTCGTTGATAGACCTTCTTATAAGGGTCTCGCATGTTGCATGCATTGAGCTTTGGGGGGCTTGGGGTACTTACTGGAGCGACATACGACCACAGGGCGACTCACCCTCCCCTGGTGGTGCACTATGAACAGGATGATTAGTTCTTCTGTGGGTCGGGATGATTAGTTCTCCTGTGGAAACTGTGGAACAGGATGATTAGTTCTCCTGTGGGCCAGGATGATTTGTTCTCCGTGGTGACTATGGAACAGGATGATTTGTTCTCTGTGGCGATTGTGGAACAGGATGGTTAGTTCTCCTATGGGTCAGGATGACTAGTTCTCCGTGGCATCCATTGATAGTATGATTCGTTCTCCTGTGGACATGATGATTAGTTCTCCTGTTGAGGCATCCTACCCATGCAACCTGGGACTCATGGGAAGTACCTCTCATCTGATCAATGAGCAGGGAAATGAGGATAGGGACCATAGTAGTACTATGGATGGACGCATCGCTGTATCTACCGTACTCCCTATGCTAGGATGACCTCCATTGATTTGGGATCAATGAAACTGATCTGGGATCAGTATGAGTGGTTTGAGACACTCTCTTGTGACATTGATATGGGATCAATATGAGTGGTTTGAGACACTCTCTTGTGACATTGATCTGGGATTAGTATGAGTGGTTTGAGACACACTCTTGTGATATTGATCTGGGATTAATAAAACTGACTTCGGGTCAGTAAGAGTGATGTGACACACTCTCTTCAGATGAAACTAACTTCGGGTCAGTAGAGAATGGTATGAGACATTCTTGATCAATTCTTCTTATTCATGGTTTAGCAAAGCAGAGCAGAGCAAAGTAGAGCTCAGCAGATCAGAGCAGTGCAGGGCACTGATGGCAGAGATAGTACAGTCGGACATATGGATCAGCGGATGGAGTTCTCCCTAGTTGAGAGGGAGTGTTAAAATTGGCAACTAGGGCCAAACTCCATGTGGGTCATCTTGTTTATGGCAGCCGATATTTTTCTTGGATCCCTCTCATCGAGAGGTGTAGGATTGATCTGAAGATCATTCGATCCTGATAAGTATTCATGGATTTATGAATTTATTTGTGTTATAAGACAATTCGTTAAGGTCGGCCAGCAACCAAATAAACCCCACGTGCTCAATGTTTTAGTATAAATGGAGGTGGCCTTCAAGTTATTTCAACACACTTGGGATCTCTTCCTCTCTCTACTTGTCTTTGGGTTTTAGTAGGAGGAGAGATCCTAAGGGATAACACTGCCCTGATCCAAATGTTGGAAAAACCGGAACTGTAGGAAAAGCTGGAACTGCCGGAAAGTCGGAAAAGCCATTAAATCCACAACTGCCGGAATCGTTGGAAAAGCCGAAACTACCGGAAAAGCCGAAACTTCCGAAACTTCTGGAAAAGCCGGAAAAGCCGGAATTGTTGGAAAAGCTAGAAAAGCTGGAAAAGCTGGAATTTCCGGAAAAGCCGAAACTGCCAAAAAATTCGAAACTGCCGAAAAAGCTATAAAATATGGAAAAGCCGGAACTGCCAAAAAAGCCGGAAATGCCAGAAAAGCCGGAATTTCCAGAAACGTCGGAAAAGCCGGAACTACTGGAACTATCGGAAAATCTGGAACTGCCGGAACTATCAGAAAATCCGGAACTACCGAAAAATCCGGAAAAGACGTAAAGCGGGAAAAGCAGGAAAAGCCGGAACTGCTGGAAAAGCTGGAAAGGTAGGAAAAGCCGGAACTGCCAGAAAAGCCGGAAAAGTCGGAACTGCCGAAAAAGCTGGAACTACCAGAAAAGCCGGAATTGCTGGGACTACCGGAACTGCCGGGAACAACCGAACTGCTGGAACTGTTAGGAACAATCGGAATTGCCGGGAATTGCCGAAACAACCAGAGCATCTGTCTCTGAAGGAGAGCAGCATGCAAGGGACAACTAACTAACATTGGGACAATTGTATGGTACTTAGCAGCAAATACACCAAGCATTCAATGTTACAGCTAGCATGCAAGGGACAACTAGCATGCAACAACAAGCATGCTAAGGACAACAAGCATGCTAGGGACAACAAGCAAGCAAGGGACAACAAGCAAGGATGGTGCAGCCAACACATAGGTCAGGATGGCAACATGGTGCATCAATGGCACATAATGCAGTACAGTGATGGGTACAGTCATGATTAATGAAGCGTGGTGAGATGCAACATAGTGATGATGGGTGCAACATGGTGCAGTGCGGTGAGGTGCAACATATGACGAAATGCAACACAACAATAGATGAAGGAGTCACCTTGGAGAATTAGTTGAAGCAACATATCTTCAACTGATCTCATGTATCATCTTCTTAGAGATGATCTATGCTCTTATCTAGATAAGTCAAAGTGTTGATTTCTGTTGTAAACGTACTATCTCTCTCTCTCTGTGCTGAACTATTGAAGAAAATATAAGAAGAATTGATCAAGGGTTTCCCCACATTGGGGTTTGTCCCCGGCTAGTGCCACATCTTGTGTCCTCTTGTCTTGGCTTGTCTTCTGCGATTTATGTTTATGTTCTATCTGCAGTTTATTTTAATGCTGATGTGATTGCTAATCTGGAAAAGATATGGAGCTAACTGTGAAAATTGAAATAAATTGCTCTAAGCATAGAACATACCTAAAATTAACATAATTGGACATGGTCAGGATACAGGTCGGATAAAGGGAACATAGTCAGAGGTGGCAGGCCATTGGGTACACATGGCAGGAGGATTGGTATCTATGGCTATTGGTTCAGCCCAATCTATGGTCGGGTGGTACGTGGAAGTCCCTAACTCAGTTGGATTTTGCATATGTTAATAAGAACTAATTTCCTTTTGTATTTTATGAGTAAATGTACTTGTTATGATGTGGCTTTGATGGTTGTTCTATCATGGTTATTATTCTAGTTATATGTTGGTTATAAGCATTTTGTGATAGACTCTAGTTACTGCTCTTAACATGAATTGATTGGTAAATGAATGATTATTGAATGCGTTACCTAATAGATGTTATTGCAACTATTGTGAGAGGGTAGTAAACCTTCTTGATGATTCTCAGGTAAGTTTTAGATTTCTATGTTCGGATATGCATTCATGACTTGTAGATTTCATGCTCGCCATGTGTTTGATGAAATGCCTGTCATGGTTAGGCCTTTTTAGGTCACGTTCTTGTCTAAGTTTTGTGTTAATGGCTTTATCCTAGCATCATGTATCATTTTGGAAAGTTCTATCAAGTTCTGGGTAGAGGTATGGATCCTAGCCTTGAAAAAGTGACTTAGATTCCGGGGTCGCAGGCACAAAACTAGGAATTCTAGATTGCAGTCACTGGGAGGCAGGGTTATCCATGCGAATGGAGGATTACAATCGTTGGATTGCCTTGTTATGCAAATGACTGGGAGTCCATACACTCAAAAATTAAGTTGAATCAGGTTTTGGGCACCTGGAGTGGTTGTTTAACTCCTATGGGTCCTGTGGCTCCTGAGGAAGGTCAGTAAAGTTTTGGTCAGTTGATTCCACTTCCTTAACTGTACTTAAGAGGTTGAGTCATGTCATAGTAGTCTTCAACTCATGTTTACTCAAGCAGGTTAGTGAAAGTGGGTAAATGTGGGAGGGGTGGTTACAAATTATGGTAGCAAGACTTTCAACTCAAACTAGGTTCAAGCATTCTTCCAAAAATTTCCATGTCTATAGTTGATTGGATTGGGCAACCCCTTCAATAGCCAAACTGTCTACGAGTGCATCGTAGATCATCAAATATGTTAGGGAATGACAACATGAAAAATGTTTAACATGTTGGCCACTTTGAAATATCTTGTTGTAAGTTACCAATTAGTTGAGATCTTAAGTGGGTTGGTGTCATTTCGGATCTTGCATGCTGCTTGGATTATCAAGCATGAGTTGCTTTCCACTATGAGAGAAGTGAATTCCCTGTTGATTTCCCGATGCAATCCTCTAATGAGACATGTGAGCTTCGCTCCATTATTTGTATTATATCCCAACTATTCAAAGAAAGACAAAGACCCTAGATTTCATGATTGCAAAAGTCTTCTTGACCCAATGTATTTGAGATTCCCTTTAGAGGGCTCATCGAAATTCAAATTTATTAGACCAATCAGAGGACGGAGCCATTTATTTGGAGAGGATGTGTCTTTAGTTTTGGACCAGGGAGGAATCCATTATATAGATCCCATAATATTGAACTCCTTCAAAATTAGCATATTTGAATTTGATGTTTGTTGAGATTTTGGATTGATCTCGCTGAATTATTTTCCTAATGTTTTTAAGGAATAACTCCTAGACTTTCTCCTCCTTTAGAGATTTAAATTTGAAAATCCTCCTATTTCTTTCCTTTGAAACATTCCATGGCACCAATCACATAAAAGTGTTTCATGCTAGTTTGAGGATATTATTGGAGAAAGGACATTCCTCTACTGATTCATGGTATTGTGGATCTTCGTGAAGGATTTGTCTGATTGATGGAAAAACATTGCGTCTCTATCCCATAGGTATCCTAAGACCTTGCATGTTTTAAAGAGATGGTTTTGGGGTTCTTCCATGACCAAAACCAATGCATTGCGATGGTCCTATAAAACCTTGCTTGATGAGCTTATCCTAGGTCAAGGTCTTTTTAAGCTTGAGAAACCATAGAAAGGTTGAGATTTTCTGCCATAATTCAAGATTCTCAATTGAATCCCATTGAGGAGAGGATATGGCTTTGGCCCATCCCTTTGCTAAATAATAAGCTTCTTTGCCTTTGAATTTCTTCTACACTGATGTTGGTGAGTCGAGATTGGAGAAGCTCATCAATCTTTTGGTGATCTTCATTCCTCCATTGAATAGGATAATACTTACTAGGAATCCATTTATGTATCCCTATTTGATTTGTCTTCCCTACCATATTCCAATATTGGTTGACCTTAGACCATCTCACTTCCAAGGTCACAAGTTGACTTGGAGTCAATTTCTCTTTTCGGGTTAGGATAGGTTCTCGATCCCACATGTCATCCTAGAGGAGGATTGAAACTCCTTTACAAACCTCCCAGAAGTAGTGGTTTTGTACCAAATTTTAGTTTAAGTGTTGTTCTAGATAAGAGATTTTGGGCAATCACCATCCATCCGCACTAGTGAATTTTCAGGGATGTTGGGAGCATACTTCACTCTCCACATGTCCACCTAGAGCTCCCCTTTGCTTTTAATCTATCACCACAGTTTAGTGGCCAAAGCTTTGTTCATTGGAAAAGGATATTTGATATTAAGTCCTCCTTCCCCTTATTATATGTTAATTATTTCTATGAATAGAAATTATGTTTACCTAAATTAAATACTCAATTAGTTACTCTTACTATTCATAATTTATAAAAAAATTTGGTTAAAATTTAGTTACTTATCATTTTTCTTGATTACTTTTTTTCCACTCTCAATTTATATGTGTGAGAGATAAAGAGAAAGAAATAAATTTATAATACTTAAAGTTATCAATTTAATTTTTATTAATACAATCTAAAAACTTTGGTGGCCTAATGTATATATAAGACTTAACCATTGTGATAACAAATATATATATATACAAAAATTCAATCACCCTCCAATTTTTAATTATGATAAAGTTTTTAGTTTAAATCAAAATGATTTTGTTTACAACTAATATCCTAATATTTTAACCTATCATAAATCAATTTAATATTTTGAAAAAAAATGGATATTCATGCACCACCATAGCTACTTCCAACTACTTTTCTCCATTTCCCAACCATTAAATTGATCATATTTAGTATGTTTTGAAAGCTTCATGAAGTGGATGCTCCATTACCTTCCACACCTTGCAATCTTTCATTAACGTGATTCAATTTTGGCTTCACTCTATCATTGTTGGTCGTTGTTCCTAATTCGTTGTGCATACGTTTGTTGGCTCAAAAATTTACCACGGCTTTAACATTTGTTAGAGTGACCTCAAAGCCATTTGTATTATCGACATGGTAAAACCTCTCACACATGTTTCAAGGGGTTATCTTTTCTTTTGGTGTGTTCAATGTGATTTAGACGCCGAAATAGAGTAGTTGTAATATTCATTCTTTGGAAATGGGTTAAATTAATGATAAGGGAGGTTGGAATTAAATAAGGATTGCAACTTGCAATGTACCACATTTTCAAAGAATAGCCATTAAGCACATGCATTATGTTTAAACGTTGTCACTATATTCATTTTTCGTTTTTATTCATTACAAAGAAAACACGATTTGCATGTTTAAACAAAAAATGTCTTTTTATGATGCTAGTTTGCTTGAAACAAACATATATTAAGTTTAAAAGCTTAGAAGAAAGCATATTTTTAGTTTTGAAGATCGAAAACAGAAGAGTATAAAGATCTCATGAAATTTTTCAAATGTTTTCCAAAGCTTTATGGTCTAATGCATATTTCTCCCTTGTGTTTTCTATTGTTTCTAATTAAGTAAAGGCTAGTGTGTTAAAGATTATCGACTTTGCACACATTCATTCTTGTAAAATAAATTTATAAAAAAATTAAATAAAACAATTACGAAAGAAATATACTTTTCCCTTCCAACTTTCTCATATAAACATTCCAATAAATAATAAAGTAATATTTGAGAAGTCAAAAAAATTACCTTAAAAGTAACCCATTGTTAGAGTATGCAACCAATGCTATAACAATAAATTGCCTAGCTTGAGTTGTGGCCTTTTTTGTATGTGTCTTGTTCAATCTTCCTCTATATATGGCAGTTACAAAAGTTCGTCAACCGCTAGAAACTAAATGACTATTAATTATGGGCATAGCCATGCCAAACCAGGTTTGATTTGGAGCAAATTAGATTCAAACATATTTGATGAAGATGTATAAATAGTGAAATCCAACCATGAGTTCGGAAGAATCCTTATGAGTCTTGACAAATTCACAGATCAATGGTGCCAAGCAAGCGGATTTTTGCTTTGCAAGATGGGGTTTTGCGTTAGGGTTTTGTATAGTTTGATAGAGCTATTATTCATTCTTGTTGAATATAAGGTAGAAAAGGGGTTGAAATTATTGGATGGGAAAATGCTTCAACTATTCACATGAGCAAGGAAAATGAATTGCAAGCTCTTCTAGTGATGGCCCTAAGGTTTGCACCAACTACTAGAGTTATCTATCAAAATCATTTGCAAAAATGTTGTCCATGCAAATAAATTGGAAAGAACATTTGAAAAACTTAAAGAGGTTGTAGTGTTGTTAATGGCCATAAAATTTGGTCATTATCATTTTAAGGGAGGAAACACCTAGTAGTGGCATGGTGGGTAGCTCCATGTAAGGAGAGTTAATCCCATTCATGACCACCTACTTGTGGGAAAGAATAGTATGCATATTCCAACATGACATATCTTATAGCTCCATCTTAACTTATAACTAAATTAATAACATTTACAAAATATTTCAACTCGTCATAAGTGCACTTCAATACCATTGTCAAAGATAGTCACATATTTTTTTTTTCCTTGTATTTCATGGGAAACATACCCTATGATAGGAAGTTTGTCCATTAAATTCCAACCCTAACCTTATGGCTTGTGAAACAAAGGTTGGGTTAGTCGAAACCCAAAGGTAAATACATCTCACAAATATTCCATTTTTTAATTATGTGGATGAATATTTCATATTTAAATCACGAGATTGAGTAGGTAAATTGGTCATTGAAGGGAATTACAAAGACTTGCTTTGTCGAGCCATGAGAATTTGCAACCAATGCAAGCTTGGCCTAGCCATGTATTGAACATAAATCTATTTCTGAGTCCACTTGTTTTATAGGTTTTTCTTCCCTGGCCAATGGTATATGTCTTGGGATCCTAAATCTTTTTCCAAAGAAGTGTTAACTTTGATTATTTTCTTAAAGGGGTTTCAACATCATTTTCGTATATGCTTAACATGACACTTCTATTAGTTAAAGAGAACATATAATCATAAAAAAAATTAGTGAATGGAAATTTGCATTTTGGTGCATATATAAAAACTATGCAAAATGACAAACGCTACTAGCCTACCACTAGGGAGATCAAACTAACATCATTGGAATAGATTCCTTGTCCAAATTGTATAAGATAATTTTAGTATCAAAATAAAAACAACATAGAAGTATAAGTTCTCAAAAATATTACCGATAACTCAAAAAAAGCCATTGGCTCTAGTTGCCATACTTGCAGAAACTAAAAGCATATTAAAGATCAATAAAGCTAGTCAATTATGTGAAAGGAAACACCAGTGGAGGGGTTAAGATGCTAGTTGTAGGAGTCATGGAAAAACATTGGGTAGCACGATGATAGTGACCTAACTGTGTTGAGGCTAGCAATTTGGCGCTAATGTCTTTAAGTTGAAGTTGAATTTCATTGAATTGGAGCAAAATTTATTCCTTGGCTTCATCTCTTTCCATCAACATTTTCCCCATGAGCATTTTCATGGACCAATACAGGTCTACAATCTTCCATTATTTAGTTTCTTGCACCCTAGTGTTCCCTGTATCGAGGATCTAGTTCCCCATATTGGCAGTATGCCCATTTCAAATTCCTAGAAACTATGTTGTTTAATAAGGTGTTTATTTTGCCATGCCCCATTTTGGATGGAGGATCTGAGGAATGTTCCTTCTATTCTAACGAGCTCATGTTCACTACCATTCATTCCATATTTCCTTCACCATATTTTTTCCCAAAGCATTTGGCTACTATGGAGCCAAGACCACTAGGTCTTCGCCCCTAGAACAATGCTTAGAGTTTCTGGACCCCTCAGGCCCAATCCCCCTACCATCTTGGGAAGGCATAACTTATCCTAGGATATAAGCTTCCATGTTCTTTCTTTTAGTGCACTGCCCCATAGGAAGTTTTGTTGCAAATTCATGATAGTTAAGAATTTAAATATTTTCCTATATATAGTATTGTAGGCTAGTCTTCTTGTTTGAAAAATCATACGTATAGAATTTCGATGAATATTCAATAAAAAAACATGTAACTTACTATTAAAATTGGTAAATTTTTGGCGAATATCATCCATTTAATCATATATATGTGAAAAAACAGGCGAATTTTTAACCAAATTGGTGAATATTTGTTTTAGAAAATGCCCAAAAAATATCCCAATTATGAAATTTCGCCCCTAAATTTTTCCCTATGATAGCTTTGAGAATGTATTTTGGAGTTAGGAAAGCAGAGAAAAGGTAGAGAGAAATTGCCCAAAGGACATATATTAAGAGGAATAGACAACCTCTAAGGTTTAGAGAGTGGAAGGTCCAACTAGCAAGTTTTAATTCCAACTTCAAAAGAAGATCCTCCCAAGATGTCCGACGTAAAGTGTTGGCTAACAATGGGGCTCTTAAACATTTGGATGGAAGGGAGCTTCTTTAAAAACTCAAAATCCTAGAAATATCGATCTAAATAGTAGAAGGACAATTAAAGAAAAAATTTGAGACTTACCATGACTGATGGAAGTGCCTAAAGCCTCCATGAATTTCAACAAGATTTGCTTAGTAGCCTTTGCTTCCACAATGGAGGGAACTCCCATTAGCATTGTATCATAACACAAATTGTTGATGAGAGGTTGTTAGATTTTCACCAAATAAATTTAGACCTTTGATTTTAGAGGACTCCACCATTGGGTTAAGGGAGAGGCCAAGGTTTCTGCCATTAAAATGAAGAGGAAAGGTGAAAGAGGCCCCCACCGTCTAATTCCTCTTGAAGGAGAGAAGGTTGTCGAAGTTGAGTTGTTGATGAGGATAGAGAAAAGGGTTGAATAGGTGAGAGAAATAATCCAATGCATCCATTGATTAGATAAGCCAAAAGCCAAAATAACTTACTGAATATATTGCCAACTTAATTTGTGAGAGGCCTTAAACATATCCAATTTTATGAACATACCTTGTTTCTTAGACATATTTAAAGAGAGCATACCTTATTTCTTGAATGTTTTTAAAGAGTGAATTACTTCATGGGATAAAATTATGTTGCCCAATATGTATTTTTCCACATAGCTTATCTGCTTTGATGATATAAGGCTAGAAAGGAGCAACTTAATCTCTTGGAAAATGAGTAGTTTAATCTTATTTTTGTTATAATTTTATACATGACATTATAAATCGAGATGGTCCTATACTTACTAGGGTCCTTTTCTTTGTCTTATTTAGGAACAAAAGAAAAAAATAGAATTGAGGGTTGGTAGATCATTATTTGATCTTCAAGAATCCTCTACCATCTCCCATACATCTTGTTGAATGATTTGCCAATGGGCCTGGAAAAAAATGTGTAGTTAGTCCATTTAGCCTAGCAAATTTCCATTTTGGAAGGTCCATTATATGTTCTAATTCTTTTCTTGTAATTTCCCTAAGTAACACGTCATTCCTATCTTGAGAAACTAGTAGTGGTATGTTCCTTGCGATATTTTTGATAGCAATAGTCATTGTCTAGCCTTGGCTCAGTTAAGAGCCTATGGAAATAGGATATCAATTCATTCTCAATATATTTGTGGTCATTCAATTGGATGCCTTGGTTGTTATTTATCATTGATTTTTGGTTATGATATTAATGTTGTATCATGATAGTTTGGTGAAAGAATTTTGAATTTTTTTCACCATCTCTCAATCATTGAACCCTTGTTTTGTTTCCATAATGTATCTTCTTGTCAAAGTATAATTTCCAATTGAGAGAGAATTTGTGTTCATTTATATGTCTTTACGAGAATATTTTATACTGAGTAGAGGCCATATGATCTTCAATATTTCTTTGGGCTTTAAAGATGTCCCTAAATTCCTCTTTTTTCTAGTTTTTGAGGCACGATTTGAGATACTTCAAATGTTGTTGGAAACAACACATTAGTGAGCCACGTTGGACTAGAGATTCATGCCACCATTTCACTATGTTGTTTTGGAAGGAGGGATGTTCTATCCAAAGGGATTCAAATGAAAGGGCTTATTTTTAGGGCTCCCTTGCATATCGAATTCAAGGAAAATTGGCCAAACATTAGACTGTGCAAAGGGTAAGATAGAGGTATCGAGGTTTATACCAGTGAGATCATCAGATATTCTCAGATGAGGAATCTATCCAATCATGAAGATACTTGATTTTCTCTACCTCTTCTATTATTCCATGTGAAAATTCTGTTCTTGGTTTCCATATGAACCAATTCGACTCATTGAATTGTTTCCCCAAACTTATTAGAGTCTTGTTTAAACCTGCATACTTCTCCCCATTTTTTCTATCAACGATTTAATAATGTTGAAATCACCTTCATGACCAAAAAATGGTTCCATATCAGGGCTTGAATTGCTGATAGGGAATGCAAAGAAGCACTTCCCCCCATTAGTTGGGGTCCATATACATTAGTGATGAAGTTAACTTGGTCTAAGTTGATCGGTGGAAATTGAGCTATAATGACATTTTGGGTTGAGAAGAATCTTGTGAAATTTTACTTTAGTGGGATTCTAAAGAAAAGATAAACCTCCATTAGCTCTCTAAACATCATTTTCAAAAGTTTTACAACCCTTCCAATAGAATTTGGCTATCTTAGGTAATTCATTAGAACATTTGGCTTCTTGTAACATTATCACAACGGGTTGTTGTTTGAGTATTTTTTACTTCACAGGCCTATGTTTGGTTTTCCAATTTAGGCCTCTAATATTCCATGATATAAGCTTCATGATGGAGGAGGGGTAGGTTGGGTTTTTTTTGTCATGAGCTTAATCCTACTTGAATTTACCAACATTCACAAAGTTATTTTAAAATCTATTTATTACCTCTTTTTCTATGCTTAGAGATTTTGGGGCTATCATTGTGAGTAGTCATTTCAACTGAAGCTTTGGTTACTATAACAGTAAATGAAACTCTTGTTTTAGAGTGGAATTGATATTTTATTTTCCAAAGTTATTGCAATTTATAGAAGATCCATGATCCAGGTGGATATCAGTGGCCAGCTACCTATTCCACTAGTTCACAACACAATTTTCTATTGGCAGTTTTCCTATAATTATTAGGTCCTGAACTTAAAGTGAGTGTAATTGTTCCATTCCCAACTCCATTTGCCAGTGAAATCATAAACAAGATTGTAGGGCATAAATGTTACTATTTCATAGATGGATTCTCCATCTATAATCAAATTCCAATAGCAATGAAGGACCAAGAAAAAGCGATTTTCATGTCTATATTTGGTTCCTTCGCATACAAAGTCATTCCATTTGGATTAAAGAATGCACCAGTAGTATTCTAAAGAATCGTGTTTAAGTCCTTTCATGAATACATATACAAAACAATGGAAGTCTACTTTGATGATTGTGATATGTAAACTCTATTGAAAAACCATAGGATGTGGCTCAAACTAATGCTTGAACATTACAAACAAATTCATTTGGATTTTAATATATAAAAAAATTCCATTCACCACTCCAATTGGAATGCCATTCGATCATGTTATATGCAAGGAAGGAAAGAAATTTAACATTGCCAAATAAATGTCATCCTCGATTTGAAGCTTCGGTTAACCAAAATTAGATAAAAAAAAATTAGTGTCACACTAGTTACTATATAAAGTTCATGCGACATTACTTTGACATCACATTCCCGATAGATGAGATTTTAAAGATTCATGATGTTGAGTACATCTGGACAAAAGAGTACAACAAAGCAATTGAGTTATTAAAAAGAAAATTGGTGGAAACACTAATTCTAAGGTTCCCAAACTGAGCAAAAAGATTCCATGTCCCTATCGATGAATCGAACATAACAATTAGAATGAACTAGCCCAACCCAACAATGATACAATCAACCATCCCAATAGTTATGCTAGTCAAAAACTAAATAAATCAGAGCGAAAATACTCGACATGTTGAGAGACCAAGTGTTGGATAGATTAAAGCTTGATTCCTCTTTCTTGATAATTACTTGTGAATGTTAGTTTTTTTCTTATTTATTTATGCTCTCTTCACCAAGAAATTATACAAAAATTCAAAGCATAAATATCACAAAGAGACAAAGAACACCATAAAATTAGGCTCCAAGCTAGGGAAAAACCCCACAAGCGGGAAAACCCAAAAACTCTTTTTATCGAATCATATCAAAATGAGATATCCAAGACCCAAGACCAAGACCAAGACCAAGACTACCATAAAGATCCAATTCAACCCTCCTCCAAGTCTCCTCCAACCAAGTCAAATTCAACAAAGGTCAATGCTAGTCAAACCTTATGAAATCTAGTCAAATCACAGAAATTTTGGAACTACAGTGAAGGACAAATTTGAGACTTGTAATTTTCACAGAATTGCTCCTGAAACTTCACATTTGTGAGAAGAAACAAGCTATAAACACCTGAATTTCCCTCTCCTTTGACTTCTCTCTCTCTCATTTGACTTCACTCATTTTCTTCTTGCCTTTGACACAAAAAACGATTTGATGATGTGAGTGAATGAATGAGATAACAAGAGGTCGAGTTGACTTGCATATATAGCTGTCCAGGAGGGTCCAAAAACTGCCTCTTAAACTAACATGGTCTTTTATTGACTTTTTGACTCAAAATAAAAATCTTTTTATTTTATTTTACAAAAATTCTATATGGGACTTGACTCAAATACATTTTTTTTACTCTTTATAAATTATTTTTGACTCAATTGACTCTATAAGCATGAAGAACATCTAACCAAAAATAAAATAATAATAATGAATATAATCAATGATAAAAATTACATTTTATTACATCACGACGACCGACACTAATTACATTTTCCAACACAACAATGGAGAGAGAAGCACTTGCTATGTTATTTTATCTGCAAAAATTCAGGCACTATCTACTGGCTAATCCATTCACATTTTTCACTAATCACCAGGGCTTAAAACATCTTGTGAACAATCAAGTTCATCGGGGAAGAATTTGTCGATGGCTCTTGTTATTCCAAGAATTTGAGTTTGATGTTATCATTAGACCAAGAAAGAAAAATGTCAAATCTGACCACCTAATTTGGCATCCAATAGGGGAAGAACCAGTCACCATGGATGAGGACCTATTTAATGCACACTTGTTCAGAGTCAAAGCCACTTCGATGAAGCTGGAAGAGATAGTTGAATTCCTACACAAAGGCATAACACCTAAATATATTCCCAAAAATAAAAAGAAAATACTAGCAATCAAGGTTGCCCCATTCACACTCATGAATTATTATCTTTATGAATTAGGACCCATCTATGTTCTAAGAAGTTTTTCCCTTTGTTGAAATTAATTTGCAAGCTAGAATTTCTAATCATGATAGTTACTTGTGATTGATATATATGTTTGTTTTTAGAATTTTCATTATTGAGTTGTCATCAAGAAATTACACATTCAAAAACATAAACAAAGTAGAGATCATAGTGCACAAGAGACAAGAGACGTCAGAGATTAGGCCAATGGACAGGGAAAAATCCATAAGGGGAAAACCCAACAATCCTTATAGAATCAATTCAACCACAGACATCAAAGTCATATGCAAATTGACTAGTATAATTAACCTCCAAGTACCAAGTGAACCCTCCAAGATCCAAGATAAAATATGCATCAATTTGGTCCACAAAATATATGTACTGAGATCTGTCATAAGCCACAAATCTCCTTCTACTTCAAACCATTACATATGTCATAGGATTACATTAGAGAGAGACTTCGTATCACAGAGATATCTGTATCAGATCTTCACTTTCCATATAGATATATATAGCCTCAAATATCTCGCATACCACAAAAGAAGTGTGCCTCATACCTTCGAATGGACACAACTCTTGGGCAGGTCAACTTGACAAATGAAGGGCTGACTTGGTCAACTTGGAGATACTAAAATATGATTTAAAAATTTAATTTTATTTTTCTTTCAAATGTCCAAATGGGACATGATAAAATATTTTTTTTTTACTCAAATAAACTCTTTTTCACTCTTTTACAAAATCATAATGATAAATATTCATTATGAAGACCAAACCTAGTTATAATTTCAACACTCCCTCTTAACCAAGAGGTATTCATAAAGAATATCAATATGTTCTCAAGTTGAAAATTCTATAAGAAAGGATTATCAAGATTAAGGCAAGAATCATCATCAATATCATTACCGACATCAACCAAATTTCCATAATCCAGTTAGTACCCCTGACATATTGCACATATGCATCATTTGGCATCCACCAAAACAAGCTCACTCTAAACAGAGATCATAACATGATACCAAAACAAGATCAATCTAGAAGTAGATCAGATAACGATGCCAAAAACAAGCTCACTCTAGAAAGAGATCTAAGCGGCCTCTAGGACTATTCTCCAACCAAGGTCTAACTGACACAGGGAGAATATGCTATGTTGAACCATTCTCGAAACCAAGGTCAAAGTGGCATAGGGAGAATTCATTCTCCAACCAAGGTCAAAGTGACATAGGAATAATGTTAGGCTTCCAGACCATTCTTCAACCAAGGTCTATGTACTTGATCAGGTCAAAGTACATGACGCGGGAAGAATGTTAGTCCATGATGCTATCTAATTTGTCAAACCATTCTCCAACCAAGGTCATAATGACATACGGAGAACTTCTCCAACCAAGGTCATAATGACGTAGGGAGAATATCATACTACTCTCCAACCAAGGTCATGAAGACACATGGATAATTTTCATTCATTATGATGTATCATCATCTCTCCTTCTAAATAAGAGATGTATTCTCCACGAGCCCAAGATTTTCTTGGAAAAATTCCCACTAGAAAGAAGCTTCATCAACATATTGATTATCTGATTATCAATGGAGATATACTCGAGCTTCACAGCTCCCTTCTACACTATGTCTTTCATCATGGTTTTCACCTACACAATACTGTCTTCACAATTGCTCCCTCTATTAGAGACAAATTATATAGAATCATCCTTGATCGATTTACTCAAGCAAAAAGTAAAAAGTCTTCTTTAGTCATGCTTCTTCAAAAATATGAGGTAACTTTAACTAAGATAGATGTCTTATCATGATTCTCTCCCTGTTAATTCCAATAATCTTCTTGCTTCCATGCTTCCATTAGCTTCATGCTAGATATTGAAATTTATTAGGTACAATAAAGGCATCAAATTTCTCACTCCCTCTGAACTTAGGTCTCATCTAGTACAATATTCTTAAACTAGCAATTCTGGAATGTCCTCTTGCTTTGCTTTGTTCTTCCACTTCTTCAATCTACTATCAGAGCTTAGGCAACTTCTACTGTGTACCTAGAATCCTCACTAGGAGGTCATGGAAGAATAATTACAACCAACCAAAGAATTCAAAGATAAGAGGTTAACTAATTTCTTTGAGAGGCTCTCTCTAGCCCAATATCCAACACATGTTGTAATGTCCTATATTGTAAGCATTTTGACTTGGTCAAAATAAAATAAAATAAAATAAAAATAACCCTATGTTCAAATAAAAATTCTACATTAATATATTTTTTTTTATCAATTTTTGTTGGGTAGTTAAGGTAAAATTGAAATAAATATAATCCTATGTTAAAATAAAAAATTCTATGTTATATTTATTATTATTAATTTTTGTTGGGCAGTTAAAGTAAACTTGACTTGGTCAAGTTACAAGTGGTTTTTGAGCTATAGATTTATGAGAACCCATGGTATTTCCCATGGTATTCATGTGGAAAATAACCTATTTAAAGGAGGGAATTAAACCAATCTAGATCCATCTTAACTCTAGATCTACCAAGCGCCAAGAGGGATCAAATCTCTTGAGATGCAAATATCTTAAGGTCAAAAAGATTTGATCTCTCTTGAAGCTTGGTAGATCCAAAGTTAAGATGGATCTAGGTTTGATCCAGGTGGATATTGGTGGCCACTTGCCTATTCTGCTTGGACCCCCACCATTGTTTCTTTCAGTTTTTCAGTTTCCTTAATTGTAGCACAATTTACTATTTTTGGAAGTTTTTTGGGTCCTGAACTTCTAAAGCCACTTTGAGGCCCTAAATGACGTTTTTTTGGAAAATGAGAAAACAAGATTCATTAACTAATATTTGTAGTCGAAACTTGTATTCCTCGGATATATATTTCTAACGAGGTATTGTGCATGTCAAACAAAGATCATATGCCAAAGTTACGACTCTAGGAAATTGATGTACCAATTTACCCAAATAGGGACCACATTTTTGGTGCTTCATCTCCTAGGGTTAGGTTTTTGGATGTTCAGGGTTTTCAATTGTTTCTCAATAATAAATATGTCTTCGAGCAGAGAACAATAGTCCTGCAAAACAATGGCAGTGCTACAAAATTATTTTTATTGGCTGAACCTTCGACAGGATGTTGGGAAGTACATCAGATCTCGCACTACCTGATCCATTGCCAAACCAACCATCATGAAGCAAGGCCTATATAATCCTCTGCCTACTCCTAGTCGAACTTGGGAATCCATCTCCATGGATTACATGTTGGGCCTTCCTTCTACTAAGCATGGCAATGATTGTGTTTTCATGGTTGTTGGCAGATTCTATAAGATGGCCATTCTGGCGGCCTATAAGAAGAGTATCACAATAGAAGCCATTGCTAAGCTCTTCTTTGAATGAGTGTGGATACAATTTGGGATCCCACAGTCCATTATCTCATATTGAGACAATAGGTTCCTAGGTACATTTTGGTCAAGTCTCTGGTTGATGTTGAATACCAATCTCACTAAGTCCACAACTTTCCACCCCCAAATGGATGGCCAAATAGAGGTCATCAACAAGATGATTGTGCACATTTTGTGCATGTACAAATTGAAGCATCCACGCACATGGGATGAAAGCCTCCCCTATGTTCAGCACAACTACAACAGAGCTCTCCATTACTCAACTGGCCACAGTCCCTTTCAAGTGGGGTTGGGATTCCGGCCACTAAGTCCCATTGATGTGGCCATACCATTTGCAGCTAAAAGAAGATTCGGCTCATGTCCAATCCGAAGATGACAGAGCTAACAACTTCATTCAGCGCATTCAACACATCCGCCAACATTTCCATGACATATTGGATAGAGCCAATGCTAAGTACAAGTAGCGTCATGATCAACATTGGTGCTATAGAAGTTCTAGGTGGGCGACAAATTATGGTTACATTTGCAGAAGGAGCACCTCGTTGGGCCCCACCTTAAGCTTCGCTCGCTCTGATGTCTTACACCATTAATAAGGCTGTAGGGTAAAAATTTTCAAGCTCATCATTCCACCATTCCTTGGCATGCACCTAGTGTTCAATGTGGACCGCCTTCAACCATACTTTCCACCATTACTTGATACATCAGACATTGCAGAACAAATCACACCAACAGAGTTAAACCCAGACTGCATGGAACATGCCACAACTAATCAAATAATGGATACACATATCAAGAACACTCGCCAATAGAAAATCCAACTATATTTGGTAGTCAAAGTTGGCCAAGTCCTGCACCAAGGCAAGTGGCTCATCAGGGACCAAGTTCAGCAAAACTTTCCCCATCTCATGGAGGCACTCAATGCAATGGGGACCATTGCTTCCTAAGGGGGGATGACTGATCCAGGTGGATATTGGTGGCCACCCGCCTATTCCACTTGGACCCCCACCACTGTTTCTTTTATTTTTCCAGTTTCCTTAATTGTAGTACAATTTACTATTTTTGGAAGTTTTTCGGGTCCTAAACTTCTGAAGTTGTTTTGAGGTCCTAAATGGTGTTTTTTTGGAAAATGAGCAAACGTAACCCCCTTGATTGATGTTTGTTTTTGAAATTTGTATTCCTTAGATAGATATTTCTAACGAGGTATTGTGCATGTCAAGCAGAGATCGTATTCCAAAGTTACGACCCCAGGAAGTTGATGTACCAATTTACCCAAACGGGGCCCACAGTTTTGGCGCCTCATCTCCTAGGGTTAGGTTTTTTGATGTTTAGCTTTTGCCATTGTTTCTCAATAATAAATAGGCCTTTGAGCCTCATTGTAACATAGTTTAGAGGCATGTAGCCACCACATCTCTTCTAAGAGATAAGCTACCATCGCCTGAGCTAGTTTGTTTCCATTATGTATGTAAGCATATTCCAGTTCTTTGATATTAATGAAATGAAGTGTTATTTCTACTGCAACTTTGTATTTATGGTTATATCTATATTTTTTTGGGTTCCAGGTTAAGTTCAGATCAAGGTTGGTTTAAATCCGCACTTTAAATGTGCCATATTCCATATGAATACCGTGGGAAATACCATGGTTTCTCATAAACCTAGAGCTCAAAAACAACCATTAACTTGACCAAGTCAAGTTTATCTTAAATATAGAACAAAAATTAATAATAACAAAAACATAGAAATTTTATTTTAACATGGGATTATTGTTATTTGTATTTCTAATTTACCTTAACTACCCAACAAAAAATGTAAAAAAGAATAATAACGTAGAATTTTTATTTTAACGTAGGGTTATTTTTATTTTATTTTATTTTGAACGAGTCAAAATGTTTACAGGATAGGACATTACAACATTTGTTGCATATTGGGTTGGAGAGCATCTCTCGACACAATTAGTTAAATCCTCACTAGGAGGTCATGGAAGAATAGTTACAACCAAGTATAGATTTCAAAGGCAAGAGGTTAACTAATAGTAGTAATGAAATAGGTGAGATATAAGATAATTATCTTTTGAGAAGAATGCCAACTCCCTATTGATATTTAATATTCTTGCATTCATTTAGAACCTTTGTCAACATCATCCAAATCATCATCATCATGTCATACTTTTTTTGCAAAGGCTAGGGTTTCTTCTTTCAATGAAAGTGTCCAATCCTATGGTTTTGTTTATAAACCCTAGGGATTTATTATCAATCCTAGTTGCTTGCTAGGGTTTACAAACCCTAGAATTGAAATTTCCTTGATCCATCAATAATGTCTAATGATGCTCCAAGAAAAATTTGATTTCTCTAAACCCTTGCAACAATAATAGAATTTTGTTCATAAAGGCTTGGCCTTCATTTCAATGTGCAAAGACTAACTTCATCATTATTCAGCACCCAACATTCACAATAGTAGTGTTGACTCTCGTCAATGACAATTAACTTCCACAAACCATTGTGGTCATCTCTAACTAATGCCCCCCTCATAACATTGACATTTTAATGAATTTGACTTAGTAAGCGGGACCCTCTCCTAAAGAGAACCAATTGAGGTTTTGAAGACAATACATGTTTTGGGTGACCTAAATGGGATTACTTGTCAAAATATGTGACCTAGGTTACACAAATCATTATGATAATTAACTTTCACAAACGATTGCAGTCATCCCTAACTAATGTCCCCCTCATAACATCAAAATTTTAATGAAATTGAACTAGAAGGTGAGACCCTCTCCTAAAGAGAAACAATTGAGGTTTTGAAGACAAAACATGTTTTGGGTGACCTAAATGAGATTACTTGTCAAAACATGTTACCTAGGTTACAAATATAATTTATATGATATCTAAGAGTTGAAGACCTCATTTTATGCTACAATCATTTGAGCCTTGAGAATTATATATATTATACATATGAGATACAAAATAATGACACATGGAGGGTTTCATATAATGACACATGGAGCACTGAAAGCACAAAAATTTCAACAAACACCATGACTCAACCCCCATGATCTCCCAGTGTTTCCAAGGGAAAGCTCAACCCAAGCCTTCTTCAAGATTTCATGGAAGTCTCTTCACCATGCAATTCCCTACATCATATTGCCATAAACATGCAACTATCAATGCATAAGTAAATATAACAATATACTAGTTACCTTTCCTTCTTGTACCCAACACGCTACCCTGCAATGAAACACGTGTACATCTCATCTCTCAAGGTATTCCAATTCCCTTAACGAATTCAGCTATAGCCAGAAACCATATACTATGCTCACATCTTATAAACCATCTTCCAAGTAGCTTCCTTGACCCCAAAGTGCTTCCACACACCTTAACTTGCTCTATTTCTTGGTCCCAGAGCATGAGCTTATTATGTTCCAATATGCATTGAGGCTCTGCCTGGAACTCTCCCTTTGGTTCCACCTTCCATCTCAGTGATGGATTTCTGATGATCTACCTACCCATTATCCATTGTTGCATAGATCCAGGAAATGCTCTGACCTACATCCCATTTGTTTGTGCCTCCTGAGCATTGTAGATATGAGGCTTGTCATGATCTCACTATGCCACTCTAACACAAAGGGAAATCCTTCCTACAATGATCTCTACCATAGGTTCAACACCACGATGGTTTGCTATCATTACCTTTATTCTGACACTCCTCAGGCTGAGACCCATGTCCTGTCTCATAGTACATTGAACTTCTTAACCCTGTCATCATAGTAACTTTCAGATAGGTGATTCTTCTTGAAGAGTCTCTCAAATTCATCTCATGCAACAATGTTTTTGCATCATCTGATTTCTTCACATCCCATCAAAAGTAGGAGGATTTGATTTCTTGAACTCTTCTAGCAAATACCCCCTCTCACTCTTCTTGTAAGGATGTTGGTGGTGGTGAAGATGATGTCTCTTGGAACTGGAGCTAGAATAAAATGTATGAGTACTAGCCCTCCGGTCAGGTGTATCCAAGGATCCGCCACCTCTCACTATATCATCCCTATCCAATCTGTACCCCTTCCAAGATCTACTTCCATCTGCACCATTGTCTTGTCTTCCTATCCATAATTGATCCCAACCTATCCCTACTTTTGCAAATATGTAAGGATCTGAAGAATCACTACAATAAGCTTGGGTTTCTTTTTCTGAGCTCTAGCAAGCCTTTCCTATGCCTCAATCAACATGTCATTACCTACCTTGCAACCTCGAATCTATGCCTTCAACTTTTTCAATGTATTAGCTAGATTAGGAGAATTCTCTTCTCCTTGTTGCTCACTTGACTCTTTTCCCATTCCATAGAATTCACATTAGGCCTATAAGGGGATTCATCTGAACTGTGCTCAACTATTCTACTCTTCTTCTGGTCTTTTATTATCCTGCAACATACCATGTTAGATAAACAAAATAGAATACATAATCAAAATCATACCTCAGTGTATCTTAGGGGATGATATCACGTCTGCATAGCTCAATCCATATTAGCACGATACAAAATAATATCAAGAACTTAACTTCAATGACAATAATCATCATGCATTTGACTGCAATGCATATAACAAGAAGTTACTATCACTCATGACCAACTGATGCACATGTATATGAATGCACTAATCAACCAGAATTTATCATGCATGTAACCACAACAACAATAGAATGGCAGGCATGAATATAATTACAATGTATATAAAGAACACTAACCATCATACCTGCATGCCAAACATATAAACTTGTATGATGATTTCCTCTTACCCCAAGGTCCAGTGCTGCAACCTCGCTCTGATACCACCTTGTAATGACCTTCTTCCACATTTACCCATTTCTATAAGCTTGCGAAGGTAAACAACATATGAGAATCACTATGATATGACCTGACCTCCAATATCTAGGTATGGGAGTGGGGTCGACACACCAACAACTTACAGACATCCCTCAAGGACTACAAATCACTCAGGAGCCTGCAAACCAGTCCAGATGGTCAATCCCTGAGATAGAACTCTTTTCACCAAGGAAAATCCCCAACCACACCCAAAACACAACATTAGTGTGTTTATGGGGTCCCAACCATATGTATAGGCTTGGTTCCATGTGGTTATGACCCAAAAACTCTAGTTTTGTGCTAGCGGTTCCGAGATATAAGCCACTTTTCCAGGCTAGCCAAAACACAACATTTGTGTGTTTATGGGGTCCCAACCATATGTATAGGCTTGGTTCCATGTGGTTATGACCCAAAAACTCCAGTTTTGTGCTAGCGGTTTCGAGATATAAGCCACTTTTCCAGGCTAGCCTCCTGTTGTAGCGGCAACAACCACCCTCCAAACTTTTTCCTTCGCTTTGTTTTGGAGACCCCTCCTCAATATATTAGCAGCATGTCTTGCACTGCTCAGGTACTTGTGTTTTTATTTGAAGTTATCTTTCACTTTGAAACTTGTGTTCTTTAACTTGTTTTTTTGACCAACCACAAGTTGAACCCATGACTTGGTTCACATCTGGTTCTTGCGTTGTCTTGGAAAAATGCACAATCCTAGAGGGAAACTAGCCTTTCTCTCAGGAATTGCGCAGAGCAGCCCGACAATCAACCCTACTCTCCAAAATTGCGTAGAGTAGTCCGGTAGTCAACCTTGCTCATAGAAATTGCACATAACATCCAGACATTGAGCTTCGGCTCAGAAATTGCGCAGACCCAACTGGCATCTTGTCTTCAGTTGGGAAATTGCACAGAGCATGAGAGGTAGCCATAGCCACTTGTAGAAATTCTGATTGTAGATTAACCTGATTATGCAATATAACTAAAGCAAAACACTTAATCTACTTCTACAATCAAACTTGTGAAAGCTTAATCTATTTGAGCAAGATCAAGCAGAACACATATAACAGAGAAGAAGAATCAATACACATGAAACACAGAAGAATACTCTGGGGAAAGCCTCAGCTAAAAACCCTGCTATCTGTATTATCATACAAGTGGAAATATCTCAGGATTACACACAGCTTTAGCTCTCACAGCTATCCAACTCTCAGTACAATCCCTCACTGCTGCTCATAGACAAAATAGACTGCTCATATGCCTTCTCCTCTACCCTCCAAGCCTCCTATTTCCTTGCGCAATTTTCCCTGGGTGATCCAACTGTAACCTTGTGTGACACTGATCTCACACACTGCTCCAACACACTGTAAAACTGCACAAATCTCAAGGAATGAATTCCTTCTGCATGCAAGAGATTTTCTTATAGGAAAATTATTGCAACTGATAGTATACTATCCCTGTCTTTAATCTCAACTAGGTCTTTGTCTGAACTGACATGCATGAGTTATTTATGAGAGAATCTTCAGTTATCTAGAGTACACTAGTTTCATGCATGCATGCATTAACTGACTGAACTCACAATTAGTTCCTCAAACTGTTTGGAACTAATTTAACTGGACTTAACTCAGTTAATTGAGCTAACTAATTACAACTCAAATACAACTCATCCTTATCTCCTTAATTAAGGGATAATTGTTGCATGACTTCACTAAGAATTCTAGCTTGAATTTCTCCATCTAATTAACTCAAGATGAATTAATTAATTATTTTCCAAGTAGGCGGTGAGACTAAATTCGAATTTTAATTCAAGGACAAATTAAAATTGGAATATTCTTGTTGCCACATTTCAAAACTCCCTCTCAACAAGAAAAGGATTATCTGCCACCCTGATCCTGTCTCTATGGAACTCAAATTTACACTTTGACAATGCCTTAGTCAAAATGTCAGCATCTTGCTCCTTGGTCGAAATATACTACAACAACATGATCCTCCTCACCACACATTGTCTGAGATGATGATACTGAATGTCGATGTGCTTGGACCTGTCATGAAATACTGGATTCTCAGAGTTTGATACAACTCTGATTATCACATTAGATCACAGTTGGATCCATCCTTTGATCAAACAAACCAATTGGAATTTTCCGCATCCAAATGGCCTCAAATGTTGCCTGACTTGCAGCCATGTATTCAGCCTCTGTTGATTTGAGTGCAACCAACCTCCATTTCCTATTGTACCAAGAAACTGCAACTGACCCAGGGTTGAAAATTCCTCCTGATGTGCTCTTCTGGTTTGATGGACTCCCTGCCCAATCTGCATAGGTGAAGCCCTGTAGCTTCACTCCCTCTACCCATCTATACCATAATCCATACTGATATGTGCCTCTGAGGTATCTCAAAACATGCTTAGCTGCCTTCCAAAACATCTTGGTAGGTTGAACCATAGCTTGACTCAGCTGGTTCACCGCATAGCACAAATCTGGTCGTGTGTTCACTAAGTACATCAGTGAACCCACAAGCTGCCTGTACACAGTAGCTTCTACTACTTCTCCTGAAGTAGCATCCTCCTTCCTCTAGTTACCTGCTAGAGGAGTCTGCATGGGCTTGCACTTATCCATGTGGAATCTCTTGAGTATCTCATTGGCATACTTGCCCTGAGACACAAACAACTCCCCATCCTTCTTCCACACTTCCATGCCAAGGAAGTAGTGCATGAGACCCATGTATTTCATCTCGAATTCTCTTGCAAGGTCCTCCTTGAAAGACATGATCAACTGATCATCACCTGTTAATATGAGATCATCAACATAAAGAACAATGATCAATTGCTTACCTTTTACCATGATGTCGTACAGGCTCGCATCCGCTTCACTCTTTGTGAAGCCCAACCCGGTGAAGTAGTTGTCGATCCTGGTGTACCAAGCACGAGGTGCTTGCTTCAGCCCGTACAAAGCTCTCTTGAGTTGGTACACATGCGACTCACGATTGAAGGTATCAAAACCTTCCAGCTGCTCTATGTACACCTCTTCCTCAATCTTGCCATTGACGAATGTAGTCTTCACATCCATCTGATGGATCTTCCAACCCATCTGTGCTAATAGTGCCAACATCGATATGATAGATGAGTACGTTGCTACAAGAGAAAAAGTCTCATCATAGTCGATCCCCTCGACCTGTGAGAAACCATGGGAAACAAATCTTGCCTTATGTTTCTCCACACTACCATCAACAACTTGCTTTACCTTGTAAATCCAACGGGAACTCACAACTGACTTATTCTCTAGTCTTGGAACCACATACCAAACAATGTTCTGAACTATGGAGTCATACTCCTCCACCATAGCATCAACCCAAATCGGTTGCTGCACTGCTTCCTCAAAGGAAGATGGCTCAATCTCAACACATTCCCTAACAAGGGCCATGTATCTAGTGTACCTATTAGGTGACCTCCTCTGTCTGCATTGAGAAGATGGTTCTCCCACATTCTCTCTCGCATCCGACAACAATTTGTCAACTTCTATTGTGCACTTCCATCCCTCTCTGGAAGACTCTACTTGAGTGGATGTCTCCACTCCTGGAACCTCTGCATGCGGCTGCTCCACATCAGTTTGAGGCTCCTCCCCCTTAGGAACCAAAATTTCCTCCACAACTTGGGAAACTCGCATGGCCTTCTGCTCATCAAAATTGAGATCTCTGAGAACCACTATCCTCCGACTGGTAGGAAAGTACACCCGATAGTTGTGAGGTGTATCAGTGTACCCCACAAGTATCCCCAACTCTGTTGTCGACTTAAGCTTCTTCCGTGCATCCTTTGTCATCTTACTGGAGAAAGCTTCCTCTGGTGTCTTCATCCCAATTATGCAATGCAGGCTTCTATTATGAAAATAGACCGTTGTGTTGCATGCCTCAACCCAAAATGAAGTGGTAGGCCTTAGTCATGCAGCATCGCCCGAGCTGCCCCCACAATCATTCTATTCTTCCTCTTGGCCACCCCATTTTGTTGTGGGTTATGAGGTACTGTCAACTCCCGTTTAATTCCTTCCGCTACATAGAAGTCCTTAAACTCTTGAGAGACATACTATCCACCATTGTCGCTTCTCAAGGCCTTGATATTCTTCCCTGACTCTTTCTCAACCAAAGATTTGAACTCACAAAACTTTGAGAAGGTTTGGTCCTTCTTTTGCATGAAATAAATCCAACATTTACGAGAAAAATCATCAATGAAAATCACATAATACCTTTGCTTCACAGTGGATGCTGTCAAGAATGGTCCACACAAATCAGTATGAACTCGCTCTAAGATTGCTTCAGCTCAACTGTCTCGATCATGAAAGGAAGACTTGGTGTACTTTCCCAAGGTACAACCTTTGCATGTGTCCACTTGCTCAAGTTTACCTTTGGGAAGTCTGGTAGAGATCTGCTGCATTATCTTCAAGGCCCCATGATGCAAGTGGCCCAACCACCTATGCCATAACTTGCCAATGTCTTGGCTTTGCACCAATTCTTCTTTCGAACTCAATGCAGCATAGTCATCTACCTCTAGTTTATAGAGATTCTTCACTCAAATCCCAATCCTCTTGGTCTGACCCGTGGCTATGTGTCTCAAGAACGCCTTTCCTTTATTGAAGAAAACATCGTAGCCTTTTTCCTCCAACATCGCGACCGGTACCAATTTCTTCTTCAGTCCGGGCACATACTTCACATATGTCAAGGTGAGAGGAGATCCATGCTCCCTCTAAAAAGCAACTGTTCCCACTCCTGAAACACTGTACTTTCCGTCGTCACCCATTTCTATGCGCATCTTGAGGTCTTTCTCCTCCAAGGTACTAAATAAACTTTTATCGCTGGTTATGTGGAATGAGGCTCCACTGTCAAGATACCAAACACAACCCACAATCAATGAAACCATGCATGCGATGAGGGTAAAATCCAATTCGAACTGAGAGGCTAATGCCTCACCTTCTGATCCTTTAGAGGATCCATTCTTGGATTTCTTCAATGGGTAATTAGTTGCATAATGGCCCATCTCATGACAATTAAAAAATCTCACTTTAGATTTGTTAATCTTCTTCCCTCCATGAGAAGAATTCGATTTGGAATGGGAAGCCTTCCCTTTCCCTTTCCTTGCCTTGGTAAGGCTATATTTTCTTCATCATCATTCTTTGATGAAGAACCATCTTGAGTGCTTCTCCTTATCTCCTCCTGCATGAGATCCGACCACAGTCATTCCCAATCCAGCAGTTTCTCTCCATTCATAGAGTCCTGGTAGCTATTCCAACTCTTTGGAAGACCTAGGAGTGCAAGACTCACCATATCATCATCGGCTGTAGTTATTCCCACACTTCCAAGCTCATCTTTACAGGTGGTGAGCTTGTTCAAATATGTAGAAATAGTATTGCCCTTCTCCATCTTGATTTTCCAAAGCTTATCCTTGAGCACCAGTTTCCTCTGGTCGCTACTGTTCTGATATAGGTCCTTCAATATCTTCCACATTCAAAACGGAGTCTCCTTCCCATGGAGTCTCGAGACAATATGGTCTTAAACTCCCTCCAGAAGAATTTGTCTCGCCTTCACCACATACTTCTTCCATTCAACCAATTCTTCTGCATTAGCTGCAGCTGGCTTGGAGATTTCTTGATCAATGAAATCCTTCAAATCATTGTCTTCTAATACTGCTTCCATGCGATCCTTCCATGCTATGTAATTCGAGCTACCATCCAGAGCATACTTGAGTCTCAAGCCATTGAATGCCATTGGTGAACTTTGAAGTATGATAAGAATTCGATTTTGCACCTGCAACCAAGAACTTCAAACTTCGAATCTCCCTTCTCAGTATACTGCTCACAGCTTCGATCACCTTTGCTCCGATACCATCTAGAAATTTTGACTATAGATTAACCTGATTATGCAATATAACTAAAGAAAAATACTTAATCTACTTCTACAATCAAACTTATGGAAGCTTAATTGATTTGAGCAAGATCAAGCAGAACACATATAACAGAGAAGAAGAATCAATACACATGAAACACAGAAGAATACTCTGGGGAAAGCCTCAGCTAAAAACCCCGCTATTTGTATTATCATACAAGTGGAAATATCTCAGGATTACACACAGCTTTAGCTCTCACAACTATCCAACTCTCAGTACAATCCCTCACTACTGCTCATAGATAGAATAGACTGCTCATATGCCTTCTCCTCTGCCCTCCAAGCCTCCTATTTCCTTGCGCAGTTTTCCTTGGGTGATCCATCTGTAACCTTGTGTGACACTGATCTCACACATTGCTCCAACACACTGTAAAACTGCGCAAATCTCAAGGAATGAAGTCCTTTTGCATGCAAGAGATTTTCTTATAGGAAAATTCTTGCAACTATATTACATTGTCCTTGCCTTTAATCTCAACTGGGTCTTTATCTGAACTGACATGCATGAGTTATTTATGAGAGAATCTTCAGTTATTTGGAGTACACTAGTTTCATGCATGCATGCATTAACTGATTGAACTCAATTAGTTCCTCAAACTATTTGGAACTAATTTAACTGGACTTAACTCAGTTAACTGAGCTAACTAATTACAACTCATCCTTATCTCCTTAATTAAGGGATAACTGTTGCATGACTTCACTAAGACTTCTAGCTTGAATTTCTCCAACTAATTAACTCAAGATGAATTAATTAATTATTTTCCAAATAGTTGGTGAGACTAAATTCGAATTTTAATTCCCAATTTTAATTCAAGGACAAATTAAAATTGGAATATTCTTGTTGCCACATTTCAACGCCACTCAGCCCAGGAATTGCGCAGAAGCATTCTTCATGTTGTTGTCTGATGCATGTGTCAACAAGTTGCTTGGTTCCCTCCATAACTGCACAATATTTCCATGCATGCATGGCATCCTTTCCTAAAAAAGAAAAAAAGAAGAAAAAGAAAACTAAAAAATACGAATGTATTTTTAGCACTGGGAGTTACATGCAAGTTGATTTTAGAAACTTCCCGCCAAGTGTCGCTTTTTCCTAGATTTGTGGCATGTGCATCATAAACCCTAAATCTACCAAATCTATTTAATGGATGCCCTAGAGCTCATTCTACACATTTGATCTTGGAGCTTTGGCATTCCCAAGGCATCTAGGAACCTTCAGCATGGTTGGCACAACTTTTCTGGGTAAGTTTTGCTTTCCAATTCTTTTGCTGCTCTTTCTGTCACTTTTATTTCCTTGGCTTGTGTGAATTTTGTTTTGCATATTTTATTGAATGATCATTGGTGTTTTAGTTTTTTTTAACTTGTAGAAGTGTTGTTTCAAGCTTTTTATTGTCTTTCTTAAGCGTCGCATCCATAACAATGTTTTTGCACTAACAGTCGTCATTGCGGCGATTGTCTCCACTAGCTTCGTTGTTCATCTATTTGATTGATTCCTGCATTGGTTTTGATTGAATGCATGATAATTCACTCATGTCTACACCATCCTTTGCTTACAATTTCAGATCTACTCATTTTCAAGTTTCCCTTGGGCAGATTTGGGCTGCCTTAGCTCAGATCTTGCTTTCTCAGCATACTTTGCACATTCCTGAACTTGAGACTCTACCTTGGCCCCAGAAATTGTGTAGAGATTGCCTGTCACTGGCCTCCATTTGTGATCTACGTAGTTCTAGGAGTCAATGCCCAGTCTTGCACACTTGGATTGCGCACTGCGCAGTCCCAGCTAGTAGTCAAGCCGGACTGAACTGCACATTGCACAGTTCCAGTCCACAGTCAACCTAGTTGGACTGTGCTCTATGCAGTTCCAATCAGTAGCAGGTCTCACTGGTAGCTGAGATTGTGCAATGCACAGTTCTAGTTGACAGTCTCCCAACCTTGAGATTCATTACTGCACAATCTTACCCAGCAGTCACCCGGCTTGTTGCATTATCGATCCTTGAAGTGCATTGTGTTTTTAAACTAACATTTTCTTGCCATGAGTGTCTGCTCTGTCTCCAGGTACATCAGTTGTTGAGCAGCTCCTCAACAATACAGGGATCATGGTTTCCAAGGGATCTGGATCAAAGGACACTGTAGAGAGCATCACTAGAGACATGGTTGAATAGGTGCCATTGACCTATCCCATCTATGCAGACACATAGGTGTTCATAGAGAAGGACATGAAGATCACATGGCAAGAAATAAAGGACATATTTGCAGGCACTTTCAAGGAATATCTGGAAGATTGTCAAGTCTATGTCAACATTCATAAGTCATGCTTGTACAAGGTTTCATGCAGGTACCTAGGCTTCCTGTGCGCATATATCATTCACTAGGTTGTCTCACATATCGATACCGAGAAGATGACATTGATCAACACTAGTGGGACACATCTTGCCACCTTCAAGATGGAAAACTACCATAAGATGTATCACTTACCGCAGCCGGTGAACTACATGGACGCACTGTTCTTCACTCCCAACAACAATGTGATCTCAAGATATATCTTGAAGCATCGGGTAAATGAGCCATCAAAGTTCAGGACAACACCCAACTAGGTCTCTAAGATGAAGTCATTCGAGAGGGCTTACCAACTCCTGGTCATCTTTTCATGTCACTTATATGGTTAGGAGAGCACAGAGACCTTCCCGCAGAGTTGGGTTGTCATGTTGGATCAGATGGAAAATGAAGGAAGGCCTTTCAACTGGTCGGACATGTTGGCTCTTCAGCTGAAAGTGCATGTGTCAAATGCCCGGAATCCGCCTAAGGATGGACAAGCAAGATTCTATATGTCTGCGTACCTACTTGATGCAATCTGTGCCCAACAACAGTTCCCTGGCATGGGTTGGACATGGACACCATCAGAGGAAGTTGTGAATGTTTATTGCAAGTTTCTCTCCGAGTGCAGCTACCGAAGAGCCATGACTAGGTTTTCTGACCACTTCATCACCCTGTTGTATAGGATGATATTTGAACAGGACCCACCTTGCATGTCTCAGGAAGTGATGCAAGAATTGCTCAACATTGCAGATTGGTATGCCTCACCCGGTGGCACCTTCATCAGGATGTTTAGCATAGAGAAGCCTCTGCATGCATTAGGGGAATTTTGAGGTCTAAAATGGGCCCCCTAAGAAAAATGTACAACCAAAATATACTTTATAAGAACCAATAGGATTCAAGATGATGATCTCAACCATGGGGGATGGTTCACCATTTTTGGAGTAAAAATATTAAAAAATAATAAAATAATAAAACTACTTTTTCAACTCGTATTTTCAACTTATCTCCTTAAGGTTTTACTCAAATTTTCAATGGGAGTACTCATTGGATGCAAAATTCAATTCCTCATCCAAGGAGTACCCATGTTGCATACTTTCGATGAACCCTGCTACTTGAAAAATGAGAAATAAATGAAACAATATAATTGTAATAACATTTTTCATGTATTTCTAATTTTTCGTGTAGTAGGGTCCATAGAAAGTATGCAACATGGGTACTCCTTGGATGAGGAATCAAGTTCTGCATCTAATGAGTGTTTCCACTCGAAATTTGAGTAAACCCATAGGGAGATAAGTTGAAAATGCGAGTTGAAAAAATAGTTGTTTCTTTTTTCCCTCTAAAATTTGATGATGTAATCTAATCTTATTTTATTATTTCCACTATTAGTTTATAATTTCCTTAGGAGGCCCATGTTAGACCTCAAAGATCCCTAATGAGCTACCAAGGTTTTCCATGGAAAATCTGGTCATGTAAAAGGTTGCATACCACATCTCCATAGGGTTGTGAGCAACACTACATAGGAGGAAGAAGGCACCCTGGCCTACTCTTCTTTTGCGGATTGGGTTGTACGAGGTATGTACCTTGAAAGATGTAGATGTTGAGACCGAGGACTCAAAGAAGTTTGGATTCTTTACTAAGAGTTTCAATTTGTATGATCCTCACTGCATATGCAAGAACCACTGTGTGAAGGTGTACTTCCCATGGGTCCACAGGGCATGTCATTGGCCAGAGGAAGGTCCTTGGAGGTGTTAGACTCCGTCTCAACATGAGATTGATTCTTCTTCAAAACAGGGTTTTGAAGAAGAAATCATTTAATGTATTGATTTAAATTATGTAATTTATCTTCAGCTCTTCAAAAGACAGCAGCAAACTTCAAAGCTCCTATCCCTGCACAAGTACGATTCAAAACATCATCGGCAATCAGAGGCAAAAAGCTATTTGGAGAAGTCTCACTGGAAATCCCGAAAAAACTTCATTGTCACAGCTACTCTGAGGTGATTTTGCGCCTGTTAGTGGTGACACTGTGAATAATATGTCTTTGAGGTTTGGTGACACTGTGAATTAAGAAAGTGGTTCTCCGGTTTTCTTCAAGAAGATCAGATGCTGATGGATGATGAGAAATTTGAAAATGAAGAATTACCAACAAATGCTTCTGGTCCAGCCGAGGTTGCTCGATCCATCTATGATATTGAGGAAGCGACAACACATATTTTTGATATATTCTTGAACAAGAAGAGATTCAATTCTGATTCTCGACTCCCTTTCATAAGATTTTTGCAAATTCTGGTAGTGCATCATCCATCTAAAAGGTGTCGAATCGGGAGTGGGGAGATAATTGTAAATTTTGATGAACTTTGGCCTTCATATCCATGGTCAGTTGATACTAAACAGACTGCAAGGCTTCCTGGAAAAGGTGCATTCCAGAATCCGCACATCTGTGGAAAAGAAGTCCCTCGTGGGTAATGGATTTTCTGCCGTGGCAGCAAAAATGACACTCGAGGATTTAGCTGTGGCCTCTGGCTGCTTTTTCATTCTTTGTCAGTGAGGATTGAAGACGGTGAAAGCACGACTACAACTAACTCACCCATGAGCTGCAGGGCTCGTTTTGCAGATTGTTGGCATTGAATGCTCCTGAGTGGAAAGAAGCCATGGTTGGCAGTACATGCGCTATTATATTCGGGGCAGTGCAACCTGTTTATGCATTTGTCTTGGGAAGCATGATCTCTGTTTTTTTTTGTCAATGATCACAAAGAAATGAAATCAAAGATAAGGTCATATGCCTTGGTGTTCTTCTCTTTATGCCTTGTTTCATTCATTTTAAATCCCCTACAGCACTACAACTTTGCAGTTATGGCAGAATCACTTACTAAAAGGATACGCAAGCAAATGCTTGCCAAGGTCTTGACATTTGAGGCTGGATGGTTTGACCAAGAAGATAATTCCAGTGGGCCAATTTGTGCCAAGCTTGCCAACGAATCCAATGTGGTTAAATCCTTGGTGTCTGATCGTATATCTCTTGACATCCAAACCCTCTCAGCGGTAATCCTGGCAATGACATTGGGATTAATATTAACATGGCGACTCGCAATCCTGGTGATAGCTGTGCAGCCCCTTACAATTCTTTGTTTTTACACCCGAAAAGTTCTGTTGACAAGCATGTCCAGCAAATTTGGAAAGGCCCAAAATCGGGGCAGCCAAATGGCAGCTGAAGCAGTGGCAAACCACAGAACAATCACAGCATTGTGTTCCAAAAACATGGTCTTAGCACTATTCGCAGTTACCCAATGGGGGATTCTTATGGAGGGCCTGAGACAGTCATGGTAAGCTGGTTTTGGAATAGCAAGCGCTCAAAGCCTGACATTCTTGACTTGGGCTTTGGATTTTTGTAACGGTGAAAAGCTTGTGGAAAAGGGACTGATCAGTTCAGGTAGTGTATTTAAGACCTTTGTCATTCTTGTAAGCACTGGGAGAGTGATAGCCGAGGCAGGAAGTATGACTTCAGACCTAGCTAAAGGTTCATCTACCTTAAAGGCTGTGTTCAGAATACTTGACAGGGTCACCAAAATGAATCCAGATGATCCAGAGCAAATAAAGCCACTGAAAATCCAAGGGGTCTGCCCTCCAGACAGTTGCGCTCCTCTCTCCCCACAATATGTGTCATACCCATCTTTCAAATACGATATGAAGGTGTGAGCATTGGCAGCCTTGGCAGTCTCTATAATCTCAGATTATGTTGCATTAGGTTTTCCATATAAGATGTTTATAAACTCCCTTATACATCTCAATCTTAATGTCTTTACATCCAGTCCATCGATTGTGATCATCCCTTGAAATGGATCGTAGAATCGTTCAATCAGTGCTATCACTGTCGACTTCGCTGATCCACTCTGCCCAACCAAAGCTAAACTACTCCCTCTGCTAATCTTCAAACTGAATCCGTTCAATACTATCATATTTGACCGAGTTGGATAGAAAAAGGCAGAAGCAACGCATTGCAATAGCAAGGGCAATCATAAAGAATCCTGCAATTTTGCTGCTGGGTAGAAGAAAACGATGGTAAAAGAACAAGCAATGCATCTACCTGCGAAATTGAAGACGCAGACATGCTTTCTTCTCAGTTGAAAAGTGTTTCTTCGGAAAAGCAAACTGTCCAACTAATTGCAACCATGTAACCCTCTCCGAGGCACAGTTGTCATCATGAGCTGGAATGGGCAGAATTTTAGTGTAAAGGCTATTTTTATTAAAATCAGTTTTATTTAAAATGACAACTGTAACACGGCAGTCAAAGACCGCAAAGCAAAAATAAGCAAAGACATCTGTCACCAGAAGAATAGGATTCGTATTCCTATCTATGACTTCAGTTAGTGATTTAAAGGTAGCTGCGCTACAGCGGTAATTCCATGTGTCAGTCATCGGAGGATTTTAGGGAAACGCTGTTCTATGTTTAGCATAGATGGAACGCTATTTTCTAATTTTTGTAATTGTAGTTAAAACAGCGCCCCTGTTTTGGGCAGCATTGTATTTATTCATTTGTAATGAGAGAGAGTAAGAGAGGGGGAGTTTTTCTGAGCGCTGGGAGTTGCTGGAGAAGCAGAGAGCTTTTTATTGTACAGTTTTATGACAGAGAATTTAATGGAATTTCACAGTTCTGTTTGCTGAGATTCATGTGGTATGTTGATTTAGCATGAGTTTTTCCCTTTGTCTCATATGTAAACTGTTTTGTTTCATTCACCTCATGATCATATCTATTTGAGCAAATGAAGTGATTAGGTAGGAATTCATAGTATTATATGCTCCTCCTATAAGTTTGTTCAATTCAATGTTTTCTTCTGTTTAAGGAGGATTCGAAGTATTATTTGCCCTCCTTAGCTCCTCACCGGTCTTGCCATCCCATTTGAAACCAGATTTGGTGTTAAATTGCATGCCTACCTTGCCTCAGTTGAATAACCTGTGTAGTCATTATATTTCTCTGTTTCAAGCTGTGATTTTGCCTATGCAGCCCAGAAAAGCCCCGTCATTCCATTTAAAAACCCCAAATCAACCCCCCTTATCAATTTACTAGCCTAAAATCTTTATTATTAATTGGTCAGCCTAATCATATTGAAAGATCTACCGAATCTGACCCGAGAGAGCCTTCTCATACCTCGTAGGGCTAGCTACAAGGTGAAATGGTTTGATGTAGCCTTGAGAGTTTGTCTATCTCAGCCTAGGTGAATTCCAAGCGCTAACATATTGGCGACCATACTAGGGAGAACATTCAACTTGTTGATTGTCTTGTCCCAGTACATGCAATCAAGATACAGATCTGATGCTGATGGTGGACAGCAGTCAGATACTTATGCAGGCTGAACCATTCACCTGGCGACTCCAACTCGATCCAGACATTCCAGTGCCTGTTGATATGTTCATGCAATGGTAGGGTATGTGGCAGACCCTGCACTTTGTGAAGCTCTAGATGGCATTAGAGAGTTGTTAGCGGATATTGAAATTAATGAAGAATTTTTCAGTATTTTCCTTCAATGTTTGAAATCTCCGAAGCTTCATCTTGAAGGAAAAACTAGATTTTATGAGTTAGTTGTTGAAAGAGTTGAAAATGAGATTCAGTATCTCGATGAGCAAATTCAGTCTTATGATTTCCAAGACCCTAAAAAGTTCTTGGAAATCCTTCCTCCTTCGCAACAAGAAACAACAGACTTGCCTATAGATGTATACATTGATAATGTGCAGCTGGAAGTATGCATTGCAGAGTTGGGGCAGCCAACAGAGTCCGGTGTCCGTGATCCTATTGCGGTATACATGGACACATTTTTCAGTTTGATTGACAGATCAGGCTGTCTTTTCCGTGACCAAGCTCAGTACTCACATGAAGGGCTGCCAGCAACTGCATCCGTGACTTCGTGGCAGCATTCTCAAGCGGCTTCATTGTCAGGTTTACTCGAATGGTTAATATGGCATTTTAGCATTACCTGATCTCTTGTTTATACAGCAGATTAGAGTAGGTTGTAAATAAATAAGCAGCCATAAGGGCAGCATCTTGTTTTAGTTTGCTTGAAGGTTGTTTGAGTTCAGTTTCAGTTTGAAAATAATTCAAGAGCTGTGTTGATGATGACTCCATTGCCCAATGGTGGAGGCACTGTCTGCTCTCCCAAAGTTCTGCGGTTCTTGGCACCTCCACGGAGCGGCAGCTGCCATCCCAAGTGGAGCCAATGTTAGACTCCGTCTCAACATGAGATTGATTCTTCTTCAAAACAGGGTTTTGAAGAAGAAATCATTTAATGTATTGATTTAAATTATGTAATTTATCTTCAGCTCTTCAAAAGACAGCAGCAAACTTCAAAGCTCCTATCCCTGCACAAGTACGATTCAAAACATCATCGGCAATCAGAGGCAAAAAGCTATTTGGAGAAGTCTCACTGGAAATCCCGAAAAAACTTCATTGTCACAGCTACTCCGAGGTGATTTTGTGCCTGTTAGTGGTGACACTGTGAATAATATGTCTTTGAGGCTTGGTGACACTGTGAATTAAGAAAGTGGTTCTCCGGTTTTCTTCAAGAAGATCAGATGCTGATGGATGATGAGAAATTTGAAAATGAAGAATTACCAACAGATGCTTCTGGTCCAGCCGAGGTTGCTCGATCCATCTATGATATTGAGGAAGCGACAGCACATATTTTTGATATATTCTTGAACAAGAAGAGATTCAAGTCTGATTCTCGACTCCCTTTCATAAGCTTTTTGCAAATTCTGGTAGTGCATCATCCATCTAAAAGGTGTCGAATCGGGAGTGGGGAGATAATCGTAAATTTTGATGAACTTTGGCCTTCATATGCATGGTCAGTTGATACTAAAAAGACTGCAAGGCTTCCTGGAAAAGGTGCATTCCAGAATCCGCACATCTGTGGAAAGAAAGTCCCTCATGGGTAATGGATTTTCTGCCGTGGCAGTAAAAATGACACTCGAGGATTTAGTTGTGGCCTCTGGCTGCTTTTTTCATTCTTTGTCAGTGAGGATTGAAGACGGTGAAAACACGACTACAACTAACTCACCCATGAGCTGCAGGGCTCGTTTTGCAGATTGTTGGCATTGAATGCTCCTGAGTGGAAAGAAGCCATGGTTGGCAGTACATGCGCTATTATATTCGGGGCAGTGCAACCTGTTTATGCATTTGTCTTGGGAAGCATGATCTCTGTTTTTTTTTGTCAATGATCACAAAGAAATGAAATCAAAGATAAGGTCATATGCCTTGGTGTTCTTCTCTTTATGCCTTGTTTCATTCATTTTAAATCCCCTACAGCACTACAACTTTGCAGCTATGGCAGAATCACTTACTAAAAGGATACGCAAGAAAATGCTTGCCAAGGTCTTGACATTTGAGGCTGGATGGTTTGACCAAGAAGATAATTCCAGTGGGGCAATTTGTGCCAAGCTTGCCAACGAATCCAATGTGGTTAAATCCTTGGTGTCTGATCGTATATCTCTTGACATCCAAACCCTCTCAGCGGTAATCCTGGCAATGACATTGGGATTAATAGTAACATGGCGACTCGCAATCCTGGTGATAGCTGTGTAGCCCCTTACAATTCTTTGTTTTTACACCCGAAAAGTTCTGTTGACAAGCATGTCCAGCAAATCTGGAAAGGCCCAAAATCGGGGCAGCCAAATGGCAGCTGAAGCAGTGGCAAACCACAGAACAATCACAGCATTGTGTTCCAAAAACATGGTCTTAGCACTATTCGCAGTTACCCAATGGGGGATTCTTATGGAGGGCCTGAGACAGTCATGGTAAGCTGGTTTTGGAATAGCAAGCGCTCAAAGCCTGACATTCTTGACTTGGGCTTTGGATTTTTGTAACGGTGAAAAGCTTGTGGAAAAGGGACTGATCAGTTCAGGTAGTGTATTTAAGACCTTTGTCATTCTTGTAAGCACTGGGAGAGTGATAGCCGAGGCAGGAAGTATGACTTCAGACCTAGCTAAAGGTTCATCTACCTTAAAGGCTGTGTTCAGAATACTTGACAGGGTCACCAAAATGAATCCAGATGATCCAAAGCAAATAAAGCCACTGAAAATCCAAGGGGTCTGCCCTCCAGACAGTTGCGCTCCTCTCTCCCCACAATATGTGTCATACCCATCTTTCAAATACGATATGAAGGTGTGAGCATTGGTAGCCTTGGCAGTCTCTATAATCTCAGATTATGTTGCATTAGGTTTTCCATATAAGATGTTTATAAACTCCCTGATACATCTCAATCTTAATGTCTTTACATCCAGTCCATCGATTGTGATCATCCCTTGAAATGGATCGTAGAATCGTTCAATCAGTGCTATCACTGTCGACTTCGCTGATCCACTCTGCCCAACCAAAGCTAAACTACTCCCTCTGCTAATCTTCAAACTGAATCCGTTCAATACTATCATATTTGACCGAGTTGGATAGAAAAAGGCAGAAGCAACGCATTGCAATAGCAAGGGCAATCATAAAGAATCCTGCAATTTTGCTGCTGGGTAGAAGAAAACGATGGTAAAAGAACAAGCAATGCATCTACCTGCGAAATTGAAGACGCAGACATGCTTTCTTCTCAGTTGAAAAGTGTTTCTTCGGAAAAGCAAACTGTCCAACTAATTGCAACCATGTAACCCTCTCTGAGGCACAGTTGTCATCATGAGCTGGAATGGGCAGAATTTTAGTGTAAAGGCTATTTTTATTAAAATCGGTTTTATTTAAAATGACAACTGTAACACGGTAGTCAAAGACCGCAAAGCAAAAATAAGCAAAGACATCTGTCACTAGAAGAATAGGATTCGTATTCCTATCTATGACTTCAGTTAGTGATTTAAAGGTAGCTGCGCTACAGCAGTAATTCCATGTGTCAGTCATCGGAGGATTTTAGGGAAACGCTGTTCTATGTTTAGCATAGATGGAATGCTATTTTCTAATTTTTGTAATTGTAGTTAAAACAGCGCCCATGTTTTGGGCAGCATTGTATTTATTCATTTGTAATGAGAGAGAGTAAGAGAGGGGGAGTTTTTCTGAGTGCTGGGAGCTGCTGGAGAAGCAGAGAGCTTTTTATTGTACAGTTTTATGACAGAGAATTTAATGGAATTTCACAGCTCTGTTTGCTGAGATTCATGTGGTATGTTGATTTAGCGTGAGTTTTTCCCTTTGTCTCATATGTAAACTGTTTTGTTTCATTCACCTCATGATCATATCTATTTGAGCAAATGAAGTGATTAGGTAGGAATTCAAAGTATTATATGCTCCTCCTATAAGTTTGTTCAATTCAATGTTTTCTTCTGTTTAAGGAGGATTTGAAGTATTATTTGCCCTCCTTAGCTCCTCACGGTCTTGCCATCCCATTTGAAACCAGATTTGGTGTTAAATTGCATGCCTACCTTGCCTCAGTTGAATAACCTGTGTAGTCATTATATTTCTCTGTTTCAAGCTGTGATTTTGCCTATGCAGCCCAGAAAAGCCCCGTCATTCCATTTAAAAACCCCAAATCAACCCCCCTTATCAATTTACTAGCCTAAAATCTTTATTATTAATTGGTCAGCCTAATCATATTGAAAGATCTACCGAATCTGACCCGAGAGAGCCTTCTCATACCTCGTAGGGCTAGCTACGAGGTGAAATGGTTTGATGTAGCCTTGAGAGTTTGTCTATCTCAGCCTAGGTGAATTCCAAGCGCTAACAGGAGGTATTGATATAACTCCTCTAGGATCAATGAACCAGTCAGCATGGCTATAGAATGGAAAACGACATTACAGGAAGCAACACCACAGGAAGCAAGAACAATAGCAGCAGTGAGAAGCAAACTGACGCAAGCCAAAGGGAAGAGGAAGATTTCCGAGAGCGTAGAGGCTGAGCAAAACTACAAGTTCAAAGAAGGTCCACTTGTTGAAAAAGTAGCTTTGGAGATAGAAGCAAAGAGGTGACAACGCGACAGGAGAGTAGTGCAGAGAATGTTAGGAAATTATATATTACGGAGCAATGGAACACATAAAATATTTCAGAAATATAAACACAGAAAACGAATAAAACAAGAGAGACAGAGATATACGTGGTTCACCCAGTTTGGGCTACGTCCACGGAGAAACAGACAGTCCTTCTCTTATTATATTATCCAACAAACTGAAGAGATACAACCTACAACAGATCCGCTGTAACACCCTCTTCGCTCTCAATCTCCTCTCTCTTCCTCACTCAGAATACAGATCTACATAGACGCAATACAATTCCCTCATATATAGTGAGGGGTTGCCTTCTAGGGAAAAAAACCCTAAATTAAACATAACTTCTACCGTCAGATCATCCGCCTAATGAACGGCTCAGATTGACTAGAAATTACTAGACTTTTACAAGGCAATTTTACATCTATTTTTAGCTTCGGGGGTGTTGCCCCCGAACCCCTGCTGGGGGACCGCTGGCCCCTGGACCCCCCAGTCGGGGGGAATTTACCCCCCTGGACCCTCGCGGGGGGGGGGGACAAGTCCCCCTCGTACCCCCCTGCGTGGACGGGTGTACAGTCTTCCTGGAGTATACATCCAGCTAAAACCTTTCAATACAGAAGATAATCAGGGTCCACACCCAACAGAGAAAGATGAAGAAGAAAATATTGGAAGAGATGGAAAGGAGACTACAGGAGATGGAGAAGAAGTTGAAAGAAGAACAAGAGCTCAAGAGAAGAGAGAACAAAGAAAGGTAGGAACAAGAATAGGAAGAAGTACAAGGCGTGCTGACAGAGAAAACTGCACAAATACAAGTTGAGATAGTAGAGCAACTAGCAGATGAAGAAGAGGGTGAGTAGGTGTAGGTTCAGGAACTTGCTCGGTAGGTTGAGAAGTTGGTTGAGGCAACAGACATGGAAACGGAACAGGAGCTAGAGGACCAAGACATCAATCTAATGTCGAGGGCGTCCGAGGTCATACCACAATCTCGGCCACCTACAGAACCACTACTAGTCCTGAGAGAGCAAGGAGAAGTTGTTCTCCTCAATGATGATCCATAGACAAATGTGTACAATCTGGAGTTTGATGGGACATAATAGAGGATTGTACAGGCATGAAGAAAGAAACTCCTGGATGATCATACATCAGGTCCTGTGTACACAGAACAAAGGGTGATTGTACCAGATGTTAGAAGACATATAGTTGCCATGGTCGAGGCTTCTAAGGCTTATGCAGAAGCCATGAGTTCGACAATCAAGTTCTTGATGGAAGAGAATGATCGAATGGAGAATAACTTGAAAGAGGCCAGGCAGAGAACAGAGCAGTCCGCGGGATCCACGTGACAAAGATGAAGAAATAAATAGTGGCGGAGATATCAAATTTGGAGGCCACCATGTGGATAGTGTATAACATATTTGTCACCGTGCACAAATCTGTTTTCCATCTATACGTCTTTAAGCAACTATGCTCGCAGACAACCCAAGCTCTCAAAGACATTCACACTGCTATTTCACACATGCAAGAATGAACAATGAGGTAAAAAGGAACCCCTCTTTACTTGCACAACAAGATGAAGCCACTGGTTGAGCTAGAGAAAGCACAGATTCAGATGTAGATCTAGAATTATGAGCATCTTCCTCCACTCGTCATTAGCATTGAGGCTTCCTATGCATGATTGTTCAGGATTTTGGATGTCATAGTGAGAACACACAAGATCCCTTCCATCGGAACCCTCACCCAGACCATGAGGAAGAACCAAGTCATGCTGGATGTCGACAAGTACATAGAGCAGTTGATGTGCATAGCCACCAATGATGACTTGCATCTCAACGTAGAGAACATGCAAAGGTACATTAGTGGTCTAGCCACACACAAGACAATGCTACACATGATTTAGGATGAGTTGGATAGAGGTTTCAAAACCATATACCCAAAAGCCATGGAGGCAAGGGTCTGCTTCAAAAAATATGCCATCAAACAATACAGGGACACAATAGAGCAGTACCAATATTGGTATCAGTTTTTCACCGAAGATCACTGCGAGGAGGTTACCAAGTTCGTCTTTCCCCAAGACCTCGAGTGATGTTGTTTGTCTTTTCAAGCTGAATCAAGACTATTTTTGTCCCACCCTTTTCTATATATAGAACCTCATAAATCATAGTACAAGCTTTTGGGAGCCAAGCTCTTGGCTAGGCATTGCTGAGAGAAGGCTTAACGAGTATTGTGACAAGCCTTGGATTCTCCACAGTGCAGAAAGAGTACATCTCTTTAGAGGAGCAGGTGGTGTTGACTGTAATGTTCCACTATTGGGGCTAGTGGCTATTAATGGTGTATGTATGGATGGAACTTTCACTTCATAATATGTAATAGAGACAACACGTTTTCATGCATATGTTCTTATTGTAGTTGGACTATTCTGATTGCTTTAGCAATGTATGTTATTTAACTTACACATTTGTGTATGAACTATTTTGTATGCAATCATATGAATCTTTTTGTAGATGTGTTGTTGGTTTAACCCGTCACTTTGGACTGTGGACTATTCTGCTTTCCAGCTTGTGATGTCATTCAACTCGTGTGTTCCTTTCAGGCTGCATACTATTACAAGCTTCTAAGGGATACACCTCTTTTTCCCCTCCATATGTTAGAACCCCCATGCATCTCACTTGACTCATTTCAAGGTTACACACTTACCTCTGTGCACTATCGCAGTCAAGGCAATGCTTTACTACCCATTGTCGGGACTCCTACTCCAAATGGTCTAAGGTCTAGTTGGGACTTCTTACCAGGGAGATCCCCTAACATGTTTGTGGGTCCAACACCATCAACACCTCCATATCACTACCCATAACTACCTATAACTTTCCAGAAACATAAACAATATGATGACAAATCCAACCATTCAAAACTTGAACAATAACTTAACTAGAACGTGCCTAGTACATGATATACATTTCATCAAACATATGGTAAACATGGAAACTACAGGTAAATAATTCATATCTGATCATAAGGGTCTGAAATACATTTGAGAATCACCAAGAAGGCTCAATTCTCTCTCAAGCTAGCTGTAACAAAATTTGTTAGCCCATACATTAATAAACCATTCATTAACTTGTAGAATCATGAACACGAGCCATAGCTAAATCACATCATAGAACCATGCAAATAAACAACATATAATGAGAATGGGAACCATGACAAATTTGCAATATAATCAACATAATAACAAGTACAGGTTCTCATTAATCATATAAATAAAATATCTCTTATTAACATATACAAAATCCAACCAAGTCAGAGACTTCCACGTGCCAACCAACCATAGATTGAGCTGAACCAAATCTTTCTTTCATCCAATCACCCCCATGCCATATTCCAAGCATGAATGTGGGATCTCATGGGATAAACCGAAACATAATCAAATGGGGAATCCGGAGATTAAACCACCTCCACCCTCAATCTACAATGATCTCACCTAAACCGGTCCCAAGATCACAAAACCAAATCAAGTTTGGATGCATCATAATTCCTTCACCATACCTTGAGGAATTTTTCTGTCTCCATCCACTTGTCAAGGGCTTCCTGAAGAAAACCATCTCCACCCCGAACCCTTGGGATTTTCCTAAGACCATCTCACCCGGATCCAAAACCTTCTAGCAATCCAAAGCTCAACCAAAAATGAATCCCATCACATCGCGACTATCCAGGAAATGGCAAGGCAAGGTTGAAACCAATGTCAAACCAGGAAAAATCCATGCCAATGACAACAAATGAACCAAATAAACAAATGCATGTATCATGCATTCGAATCTAGGCATGCTAAATCACACATGCACATTGTTACTTGAAAATCCACAGTTATTTTTGTCCTTACTTGTAGTTGTCCAAACTTCCACTTGCACTCCCTTGCTTGTTCTCTCTCCTTTGCTACATGTGATTAAAGCTAAAGAAAAAGTTGTCAATTGTGTCTCAGGTGCCTTTTAATCATTTATGTCTAGTCTCTTCTTTTCCTTTTTCCCTTTTCTTTCATTTTCTCTCTAATTTCCCTTGCATGCATATTTGTGTCTCTTCACCTTTTATCCTATTTTACTTTATTTTCATAATTACATTCCATTTATTGCCTCTTTTCCTTTGCCAATGCTTTTGTTAATTTCCATAGCCATTAATAAACCACAAGTGATGTCCACTATAATGTTTTTCCCACCATTCAACTTGGAATATGTGTCCCATGACCTTGGTCTTATTTTTATTTACATGGAAATTTAACCCCAGGCTGTTACAATATTTGTTAGCTATATTTTTTTATTCAATACCATTGATAACTTTGTTGAGCAATTTCCCTTTTAATATTCTCGATTATACTTCATTAGTATGTTAGATTTCCTTAATGACGAATGGACCTAGCCATGCAATCTCTAATTTCTAGGGTTTCTATTTAATTTGAATATCATATAAGAGAATTGGATCTTCTTGTTTATATCTTTTTTCTTTATCGGGCAATCATTCCATGCTTTTTATTGTCTTTTATGATTTTTCTACTGATGAAGTGCAATTAGTGAACCTTCTTCTAGTTGATTTAATTGATAGAATCTCCTTTTCTTAGCTCTATTATTGTCATATATTAGAACATTGGATACCTTCACAACATTGGTATAGAAATGTAGTGGAAATCTACTTCTTAGATATATACTAACTTAAAAGGTATTTGACTAGTTGATCTTTTCTACATTGTCATGTATGCCCGTAGTATTTCTAGAACTTTATCATCCCAATCATCGTGAATCCGCATATTTTTTAAACCTTTTGTGCAAGGTTTTATTGAATGACTTGTATGTGTCATTTATTGGTAGGTAATATTCTAATCTATTTCTATGGTTTATTAGGATTTTTCTTTGTATTTCCTTCATTATCTTGTTTGCAAAGTGGGTGCCTTGATCGTTGATAATAGTTAAGGGGAAAGCAAACCTTCTAGTAATATTATCATAGAAAAATTTGGAATTTATTTATTTATTACATGATGCAGTTGGCTCTGCCTATGCAAAATTTGTTACTTAGCAATAGTAATGATGCATCTCGCTCAACTTTTCCTTACATGTTTAGGAAATGGATTGACAAATTCAATTTCCTGTTGAATTTTGTAGCTATGGTCGGTCTTCATAATTAATATTTTAGCCCTTGATGTATATGTAATAATGAATATAAGACATGCTCTTCATGTCGTCTTCAAAAGAGAAATTTTGAATTTTAGCCTCCAAATGTAAGGTTAGCTTCAAGTCAGCCTAATGAAGGGACACACCCATTTGACCTCCGAAGAAGGATATATATATATATATATATATATATATATATATATATATATATATATATATATATATATATATATATGTCATTTGATCTCCTCCTATGGGCACCATTCGACCTCACAACACAAGACATCTTCTGATCCAAACGAAGGAGGAAAAGGACAAGAAGGACAAAGACTAATCCAACACTTTCTTTCTCTCTTTTGACTTCACACGTGTGACCTTCTCTCTCTCTGTTGACTTCACACGTGTGATGAGTTTTTGGGCATATCTGGCAGCAACTCCAAGTTTTCTTGGGTTCAAGAGGAGGCCAAAAATTTGACCCTAGCAGAACAGATCAGGTCAAGTCTTTTGGGTAGCATTGTTACTTGACAAAAATACATCTTGACTAGGCTTGACCAGAACTATATTGTTAGTCAGTTTGACTTTGAATTTAACTAGAAGAATTAGATGTATCTCTTGTTGAACTGAATAATTTCTCTAAGGAAAAGTTTGTTGGGGTTTTCCACCAAGTGGGTTTTCCCCGGGTAAATATTTTGTTTCTTGTTTGGTTGTCTCTTTATGATCCTATTGGCATTTTGTTTCTACTGTTGAGATATTTTGTGCAATTACTTTATGATGAATATGAATGCAAGAGAAGATTATGTAACATCCCCTGATTGATTTTCCATGTAAATAAAAATAATACCAAGGTCATGAGACATGCATTCCAAGCTAAATGTTGGGCAAAACACTATACTGGGCATCACTTGTGGATTAAGAATGGCTATGGAAATTGGAAAAGGCATTAGCAAAGGAAAAGAGGTAAAATTGGCATTTAATTATGAAACTAAAAGAAAATAGGAGAAAAGGAAGATGAAGAGACACAAATTTGTAAGCAAGGGAAATTAGAGGAAAAATGAAGGAAAATGAATAAAATAGAGGCCTAAATGATAAAAAGGCTTCAAAGAAACAGTTGTTAGATTTTTGACAGCTTTTTGACAGTTTTTTGGTGGAGCTCTAGTTCATTCTCTCACTCTCTCATTCTCTCATACTCTTGAACACATAGAGCATGTTTGGATCACTTTAGCATTCACTGGGATTGGGGAAAGAAAGAAAAAGGGAAGAAAGGAAGCATGAAGAGATTGTTGGATCAACGAAGAAAGCTGGATTTCTTTCCAGGTAATAGGTTGCATGTGTGATTTCCTTGTTGATTTTTGGATGCATGGTATATGCATGTGATTACTTGGTTATGTGTTGTGATTGGCATGGAGAGTTTCCTGGATTGGCAGTAGTTTCAACCTTGCCTTGCTATATCTTAGATAGCCATGGCGTTGCGGGTTTCCCACTTATTTTTATGATTGTTTCTCAGGTTACCTATGACTATGGGTTGGAACAAACACTCTGGAAGCCCTAAAACAACTTGGGTTGAGTTACTAGTTCCTGGAGCCTATAGGTTGGGACAAACGCTCTGGAGCCTTGTGGGTTCAGTTATTAGTCCCTAGAGCCACGAGTGGAATAAATGCTCTGGAGCCATGATTTAGTTGTGGGTTGAGTTACTATTTCTAGGAGCTCTTAACAGCTTGGGTAGAGACTGATTTTTTTGATGTTAGTGATTTCTGGACTGTATAGGTGAGATCATTCTGGTTGAGGGTTGAGGCGGTTTGGCATTTGGAATTCCTAGTTGGTTTTGTCTTAGTTTATACCATGAGATCCCACATTCATGCTTGGAATATGGCACGAGGGTGATTGGTTGAAAGAGATATTTGGTTCATCCCAATATATGGTTAGGTGGTACATCGAAGTCCCTAACTCGATTGGAATTTTCATATGTTAATAAGAGTTATTTTCTTATTGGGATATATGAGCACTTGTATTGGTCATCATGTTGACATTATGGTTGATTTTCCATGGTTTTTATTTGTTGGTTATATGTTGGGTATATGATGTATTATGTTTATGGATCTTGACATGTTTTGATAAGTTATTGAATGGTTGATGAATGCATGGGCTAACAAGTTTTATTGTAGCTAGCTAGAGAGGGAATAAAGCCTTTTTGGTGATTCTCAGATAAAGGCTATAATTTTATAATCATATATGCATTCATGACTTGTAGATTTCATGTTTACCATATGTTTGATGAAATGTTTATCATGGAACAAGCATATTTAGGTCAAGTTATTTCTTGAGTTTTGATTGATTAATATTTTCATCACCTTTGATAGAATTCTGGAAAGTTACAAGTAGTTCTGGGCAGTGGTCTAGAGGATAGCCTAAAAAAGTGGCTTAGATCTTGAAATCCTTGGCACTGAAATGGGGAATTTTTCTCATAACCACATGGAAGCAAGCATGTGAGTTCGTTTATAGGGTTCCAACCTCATGGAGGCAGTGTCAAGGGTGCAGTCATGGAGCTAAGTCGGTGAAAAAAGTTCAAGTTCAGGGATTGATCACCTGGAGTGGTTTGCAACCTCCTGAATGGTCTGTGGTCCCTGAGGTATGTTATATGGTTGTTGGTTAGTTGGACCCACTTCCATAAATAGAACTTAGAGGTCAGGTCATATCATAGTGAAACCTGTCTCATGTTTACCCTAGATAGCTTGTAGAAATGGGTAAATGTGGGAAGAGGCGTTACAAGGTGGTATCATAGCTTTCAAGTTCAAACACTTGGACTCGATCAGATAAATGCATATGGTCATGCATGCATGTCAGTTGTTTATGTGTTCATCATGCATGCATGTAGGTTACTTCTTGTTATGATCATGATGTTCATGTATGAGTTGATATGCTTGTCAATATTATATCATGCTAATCTAAATTGAGTTGTGCAGATGAGATAGCCTCCCCTAAACTTCATAGAGGTATGGTTTTGATTATGTCTATATTTGGTTTATCTAACATGACATGTCTGTAGGAAATATAATATCAAAGATGATGAGAATAATGGTGGATTAAAGTTCATGTGACTCTCCTTACAAATCAACGGAGAGATAAGGAGATGAGTATTCTCCTAATACAAAAGATACACTAAGGAGTTTAAAGGTAGAAATTAGAAGTTGTAAGTGATCATGTGCTAAAGAAATATCTCAATATTAAAAGTTGTCATATCAGTGTGGAACTTGAACGACCATGTAGTGCTCGTCATCCAGAATCCGACGCAACTCCTTTCACGTGAAATAGACTTCATATGCTCCCAGAATCATGTTTTGTTCATTTTCCTAAATAGATAAATTTAAAAAAATAAATGTAGACAGGCCAATCAACAATCTGTACAGCTAACGTGGCACTGATTGGGCATGCCTATGTGGCAGGTTGACTAGTCAATGGGATCCTTCAATGAATGGCATGCTGACACGTGGCAGGTACCTAGGTTCTGATTTAAACGAATTTAGTTGGTTGGATGGTCGCCAACCATAGGCTGACATGTGGCCCAGCCAAAGGCCACCACGTGGCAGCTCGGGCGCCACCAAAATTTTGGTTAAGGTTTGGGCAGCAGCAGTGGGGGTCGAACCCGCAACCTCCAAGCATCAAGACCAAGCCTCCTACCAACGCGCCACATGAATTATTTCTTAACATGTTATGTTGTCGACATTTATTTAAATGTTATGTTTGCACCATTCGGAGGGAGGGGCCAGCCCTTGGACGCGCTACCCCATGGAACCACCAGCGAGCGGTGTCGGGACACGGTTGGTGGGGGCGGGCCGTTGACCTTAGCCTCGAGCATGTGGCCCCCATGTGGCCCATAATTTGCAGATTTTAGGCATTAGAGGATATTTAAAGCATTTGACAATTTCGCTCGGAATTCGGCAAAATCGACACTCCATTAGCACAATTTGGGGTGAATTTGTAGGATGGTGCCAGAATTTGGGGAGTTTGTAGAGCGAACAACATAAAGACTTGGGGAAGGCGTAACTTCTTCAATTTTTGACCAAATCAAGAGCAGAAAGAGGCTAGACAAGCATTTTTGGGCATTTTGGAGCCATTGGATTAGGTTTCAGAGCTATTTGAGCATTACAAACTGATCTATTCACACTTTTGAGCATAATAGAGAGGGCCAAGCCATTGGAAGCTGGACCAAGGAGATGTAGCCCAGGCGGGGTGAACTCCTTCATCATGTGTTTCTATGATACTATTTTGGTGATGTTCATGTTTGTTATATGTTGTTGTTCAGTCATTTGTTTATGTTAATTTGTACATAAAATTTACATGAAAAACACTCAAAACTCATGTTTAAAGTTGCAATTAACCACATGAATCCTTAAGCACTTTTAACATATTCTGAAAAGTAATTTAGTACAGAAAAACTAATTTTCCCATTCAGATCAAGTTTTGGTATCAGAGCTCTTGGTTTTCTTTGTGAAAGAATGATTTAATTGTGTGCAAGTGAATGTCATGCTTACAAGGTTGAAACTCAAGAGAGGAGAAGGGAAGCTAGTTGAAAGTCCTGAAGTTGGGTCAAGGAGAAGGAGTGCAAGGTTGCCATAATATCGACCACCACTTCTTCCCAGTCAGCAGTCCGTATAGCTGAAGTGGTGCTGATTGGGCATGCCAATGTGGTAGGTTGAATGGTCAATGGGCTCATTCGGTGAATGGTGTGCTGACACATGGCAGATGCCTAGGTTCTGATTTGGACGGATTTGGTTGGTTGGAAGGTGGCCAACCACAGGCTAACACGTGGCCCAACCATAGGTTGCCATGTGGTAGCCCGACGGCCACCAAAATTTTGGTTAAGGTCCAGGCAACAACAGCGAGGGTCGAACCCGCGATCTCCAAGCATCAAGACCAAGCCTCCTACCAACGCGTCACATGAATTAGTTCTTAACATGTTATGTTGTCAGTATTTATTTAAATGCTATGTTCACACCATTCAGAGGGAGGGGCTAGCCCTTGGATGCACCAACCCACGGGACCACCAGCAGAGCGGTGCGGGGGCTCGACTGGGGGGAGGGGGCAGGCTGTTGGCCTTAGCCTCGGGCACTTGGCCCCCATGTGGTCCATAATTTTTGTATTTTAGGCGTTAGAGGCTATTTAAAGCGTCCGACAATTTCACCCAAAATTCAGCGAAATCGGCGCTCCGTTAGCACAATTTGGGGCGAATTTGTAGGATGGTGCCGAAATTTGGGGAGTTTGTAGAGCTAATAGCAGAAAGACTTGGGGAAGCCATAACTTCTTCAGTTTTTGACCAGATCAAGAGCAGAAAGAGGCTAGATAGACATTTTTGGGCATTCTTGAGCCATTGGAACATGTTTCAGAGCTATATGAGCATTGTAAACTGATGTATTCACACTTTTGAGAATAATAGAAAGGGCCAAGCCATTGGAAACTAGACCAAGGAGATGTAGCCCAGGCGAGGTCAACTCCTTCATCATGTGTTGTTGTGATACTGTTTTGGTGATGTTCATGTCTGTTATATTTTTTTGTTCAGTCATTTGTTTATGTTAATTTGTACATAAAATTTACATAAAAAACACTCAAAAAATCATGTTTAAACTTGCAATTAACCTCATGAATCCTTAAGCACTTTTAACATATTTTGAAAAGGAATTTAGTACAGAAAAACTAATTTTCCCATTCAGATCAGTAAGGAAGATAATAACAGATTGATTGAGGCACAGGAAAGGCATGTTAGAGATTAGGAAAAGCAAGAAGAAGATAATGCAGTCATCCTTCAGAGTCTTTCATATTTTCAAAAGTTGGGACAATTGAGGATCATTCGTGGGTAGGAGGAAAGGACTAATGGGACATATGGAAGTAAGTCTCGATCAGGTTATTGGTTGGATAGGGATGACATAGTCAGAGGTGGAAAATATTTGGATACACCTGAAGAGTGGTCTAGCACTTATGGATTTTATTCTAGTTCCAGTTCAAAGGGACATCATCATCATTACCGCCAACATCCTTATAGGAGAAGTGATAAGTAGTATTTTCCAGAGGAGTTTAAGAAAGCCAAACTTCTTACTTTTGATGGGGATGTGAAGAAACCAGAATATGTAGAAGCATGGATTCTTGGTAGGAAGAAGTTCTTCATATTGCATGATTATTTAGAGAATATGAAATCCAAGATCATTATCTTCAGTCTTAAGAGAAGAGTAGATATCTGGTGGGAATATGTGAAGTTTGTTAGAGGCATCAAGATAGAGGAGTTGAGTTGGCATGAGTTTAAAAGGCTATTTGGGAAGAAGTAATTTTCAGAGAGATATTATGACGAAAAATCCAAGGAGTTCTATGAGTTGAAGATGGGTTCTATGACAGATGAAGAGTATATGACCAAGTTCCTAGAGTTATTGAGGTATGTTCCCTACCTCAAGGATGAGAAGACAAAGGTTCAAAGGTTCATCAATGCGTTTCCTTTAGAATTTAAAGATCGGATTGAGTATAATGAGCCTCGGTCATTGGAAGAGGTCATCGAGGCGCTGAACCATTGTTATGAGTAGTATAAGCACAAGTCTGAGCCTAAGCAAGATTGGAAAGGTAATGAGAAGACTAAAGGGAAGTGGGATAAGAAGCGAGGAATACCTCAGGATGTAAGTCATAAGGAGAATGTAACGTCGTACAATAAGTTCAATGCAGTTGACAGAGGACATGAATTTCATCCCGAGGAGCAGAATAAGGGTGATGGCAGGAAGCCTTTGCAGTGTTGGACTTGTGTTGGACAACATCGCAGGAGAGATTGTCCACAACATCAGGGTGGTAGGCTTGAGATCTACAATGCTCAGGAGGCATAGATAGTCGGAGATGTTGGGGCAGAGTATTCCTTGAATCTTTGTATCACTTGAAAACAGGTAGGCAGACCATCAAACATCCATTATCGAAATAGAAGGTAAGATCTATGATCGAGTTGTTTCCATTTTGATAGATCTTGGATCGAATCATAATTATGTTAGTCCTATCTTGGTGGATAAGCGTGTCTTGAATAAACGAGTTCATCCAAAGACTTGGTTGGTGCAGTTGGCTACAGTGACCAAGAAAAGAGTTCATCATTGGGCGAGAGCTTGTGCATTTGAGTTTAATGGTATGCCTACGTCAACACATCTAAATGTGCTTCCTTTGGTTTCATATAATATGATTTTGGGCATTGATTGGTTATTCATTTGCAAGACTAAGGTAGAATTCTATGAGAAGGCTATTGAGTGCCTAGATGATGATGGAGAAAAGAGAATATTGGAGGGAAAGAAGAATCCTACATCAGTAAGAATGGTTACAACCATGTAAGCTAAGTGGTGTTGCAGGAAAGGATGTGTATTATTTGTAGTCCGTATTTCTAGTGACAAAGGGAAGGATGTTGAGGATGATGGAGTCCTAAAGAGATATCTTGTTTTGCAACAGTTTCAGGATGCGTTTCAAGAAGATATTTCAGAGTTACCACCTCATAGGGAAGTGGATTTCTCTATTGAGTTGGTACCATGAGAAGCACCAGCATAAAAGGAACCTTAAAGGATGAACACTCTGGAGTTGGTGGAATTGAAGTTGCAGCTTAAGGAAATGCTTGATAAGGGATATATAAGGCCAAGTGTTTCAACTTGGGGTGCACTAGTATCGTTTGTGAAGAATAAGGGCGGTACTCTCAGGTTGTGCATTGATTACAAACAATTGAACAAGATGACCATCAAAAATAGGTATCCATTGTCATAGATTGATGACTTGTTTGATCAACTGAAAGGAGCAATAATGTTTTCAAATATTTATCTGAGATCAAGATATCAATAGGTGTGCATTAAAGAAGAAGACATTTACAATACTACATTCCATACCATGTATGGGAATTATGAGTTCGTAGTGGTTCCTTTTGGTCTTACTAATGCACCAACTATTTTCATGTGCTTGATGAACAATGTGTTGCGTCCCTATCTGGACAAGTTTTTGATAGTTATTGTTGATGATATATTGATATATTCCAAGAATGAGGAAGAGCATGTAGAGCACCTAGAAGAAGTGTTGATATTGTTCACAGAGCATCAGTTGTATGCCAAGATTATCAAGTGCATCTTATTTTAGACTGAAGTTCATTACTTGGGACATGTTGTTTCCAAGGAAGGTATAGCAGGAGACTCGGAAAATATTAAATCTATCATGGAGTGGCCAACTCCTAGGAATGTGGCTGAGGTCAGATCATTCATGGGACTAGCAGGTTATTATAGGAGGTTCATAAGGAACATCTCACAGATTTCCTATCTTGTTACATCTTTGCAAAGGAAAGGGAAGAAGTTTGAATGGACAAAGGAGTGTGTAGCCAGTTTTGAGCAATTGAAGCATTTGCTTAAAAATGCTATACTTTTGAAGATTGTAATCCTGATAAGGATTTTGTGGTATGTACATATGCTTGCAAGGAAGGACAGGTGGATTTCTATGACTCAAAGAATCTGAATAAGCATGAACGAAACTACGTGACTCATGATATTGAATTGGAAACTATCATTCATGCATTGAAGATGTGGATACATTATCTTGTTGGCAAGAGGTTTGTTTTGATGAGTGATCATAGAGAACTGAGGTATCTATTTTGACTAACCCAATCTAAATGTCACACAAACTAGATGGTTAGATACCCTCAATGATTTTGACTTTGAGATCAGGTACATCAAGGGAAAGGAGAATAGGGTTGTAGATGCTCTCAGTAGAAGAGTGCAAGTAAATCAAATTGCAATTGTGAGTTCATATGGGACAGATTTAGAGCATTGGATCTTGCATGTAGAGCACCATGATGACAGTTACAAATAGCTGAAGCAAAGATTGTGGAAACGGGGTGAAGGTGATAGGGACGAGGAATATCACCTCATGGCAGATGACTTGGTCAGATTCAAGAATAATATTTATCTATCAGATGGCAATGAGCTCAAGAAGCTTATCCTGAGGGAGTTTCATATCAAGTCATATTCAAGTCACCTAGGATATCATAAGGCATTGATAGCAGTCAAGAATTTCTATCATTGGTTGAATTTGAAAAAAGAAGTGGTTAAGTTTATTGCTTGATGCGTGGACTATCAACAGGTAAAAGCAAAGTGTATGCACCCAACTGGTTTATTGCAGCCTATTAAAATTCCAAAATGGAAATGAGAATTCATTTCCATGGACTTCATTATAAGTGTGTCGTGAAAATCAAAGAAGCATGATTCCATCGTGGTTTTGGTTGATAGGTTGAGCAAGGTAGCTCACTTCATCCTAGTTAAGTCTACAAATTCAACTAGTGATGTACTTCATATCTTCATCAGGGATATAGTGACATTGCATGGTGTTCCCAAGAAGATCATATCATATAGAGATGCCAAGTTCACTTCTAGGTTTTAGAAGAATTTTTTTGCATTATTGGGGACAAAATTAGCCTTCGGTACAACTTATCATCCTTAGATAGATGGACATACATTGAAGGTTAACAAGAATCCTTGAGGATGTTAATATTTTATAGGGCTATATTGTTCTTTTCTTTGATAATTGCATTTCTTCATTAACACATTATGTTCGCCCCATAACATGATAAAATTATCCATATTTACATCATTATTCATCATCATATGCAACTATGTAGAAAGAACAATATCATCATCATCAATGCAACGAAACATAAAGGAACAATAAAAGAAAATCATGCACACATAAAGACTTTGGGATTGGTTAGAGACTAGGGAAAAGCCCACTATGGGGAAAACCCATGCGAATTATTCTTCTTAGATTGTCATCAAATGATGCAACAAAAGAGAGTACAATGATCCAGCAAAAACAACTACAACGTCGATGAAATGAACTCAACAATGTATATGCTCAAAACTTTGATTCTAAAGACTGTAATGAATTGTCATTGTCTGCAGTCAATTGCAGAACCCTACAATCACTGAGCGAAATCTTCAGAAGACTAAGATTTCATATTTTAGATCATGGTCACATGGAGGAGGTTTCATGTGAGTGATTATGGCTTCCCAGTCACTCCCTTAAGCCTGACATACGAGTGGCTGGGGTCAGATATGAATTGTAGAAACCCTAATGCCCTAGTCACATGGATGGAGAGTGGCCCGTGTGACTGGAAGGATCTAGTTACATGATGAGATTTTGCGCGTGCAACTACAGTCCAATCCTTTATGTTTTGTGCTTGCGACTAGGGCCCAAAACCCTAAATCAGAGATGTGAGCCTTGGACCCTACAATTTCACTTAGAGCGAACTTGATCCTCAACAGACGAGCCTCAAACTTGTGCAAGCCAAAAACAAGATAGAAGAGTGTCTCATAATGTATCTAAATGAGGTAGAGGGCACTTGAATTTATAACCTTTCAAGGTGGTCCACTTTTCTTTAGGGTCGACTTTATCAAATATGCACATGTGGGCTTTTCTTCATAAGTACATTTTCCCTTATCTGATTTGAGTGATATTTAGGTCAATTTTGGTCCTCTCAAAAAATAGGAATTCAATAAAATCATTATCTCCATCAGCTGAGCTTTCTAAATTGGAATTTGATCGCAGTTGCATATTTTTAACACTCCCTCTCAACTAGGGAGAATTCCACCTACATCATGTCATGTGTATCCTATCATCAAATCATATCCAATATCAAGTATCTCATCATCATGTATCATAATTGATCATCTCAATTCCCCTCTTACTCATTCCTACTTATCTCTTGATTGTCCCTACTCATATGCTGAAAATTCTCGAATCTAGAAGAAGAATTTGTCATCGGAGGGAAGCCTAAGTTACCACCCTATATTCATCAGGCTACTACCCAGAATATCTGTCAGCAGGCTACTATCCGAAATCTCTGCTAGTGGGCTACTGCCTAGAATCTCTATCAGCGGGCTACTACCCAGAATCTTGGTGGGGAGTCAGATCTACGACCCACATCATCATCGGAGAGCATATTATCATGGAGCACATATAAAACTGGAACCACATTGGGGAGCTACTACTCAACCCAGAATCTCATGGAGGAGCCACTACTACTACTACCCCATATATTCAAGCAATAGGTAATATAGTGCAGTTATTACTCAACCCATCCTATTTCCTAATGATCTTCTCAACAATGACCCTCAATAGTCACATGGTAGAACACCTGCATCATAATCTGAGCTTGGATGAGTTACTTGACTTACCAAGAGGTAAGGATCACATGCCTCCAAGCCTTTTCAACCTGTTGGCCAGATAGGGAGGGAAAATCCCAACAAGCCTTGATTGTGGGTATGATTCCAACTGGGGTATACTCTGTAAAGACCAAGATAGGGTGAGTTACTACTCCAACCCTATGGGTAACAGATAGGGGTGATACCATATTGTCCATAGTTCCCTCAACCCTAAGGGCCCTCTATCTCAATTCCACACCTTGGGAGCTCAGACAAGGGAGGAAGAGTTTGTTCAGTGTTCTCAATCAGTTCTTCTCTTTATAGACCAGAAACATACCATCGTGCTCATATCTGGTAATCATCATGTCTCAATAGTAGTTGTATCCTGTTCATACAAGACATCAAATCAAATATTATATTAGAACATAAAAAATTATATATATATATATATATATATATATATATATATATATAATCACAGAAAGGATACCATATTCATCCTCCCTCACAAGGAGGTGCCAACCGCAAGCCTAAGCGTGTCTCATACAAAAACACTATCTCAATATATGAGGGTATCTCAGTCCCAGCTATATGACGGATTCTATGCTAATTAGTTCACACTTCTTGTCACCATAATGTATCCATTTCGTATCCAGATCTAGCTCAGACGACTCTCCAAGGAGCGTTTTCATCCTACCACATGGCTAGTCATGCTATAAACATTATACTCAACCTCGGTCATGTTATGGACCTCTCATCCAAGATATCATGACAAATCTCATACTAAGGCAGCATCCAAATGTTCTCATCTCATCAATAATTCTAATCATCATTAGTACATCCAACTAGTCACATATCACTAGAGGATCATCCCATGCAAATAAGGTAGGTAGAAACTCAATGTAAATGAAGTGTCTCAATCATGAATCGACTCAGGTTCTATGCACATCATGTATATATATGGATGAATGTTCAAAATGGAACATCAATGCTTCAAACAATTATCAGTTACCAAGTCGTGTTCAATAATATCTCTTCACAACTTCTTGAAATTTAATCATAGTGTCCAAGGATTTGCATTTCCACTTTCCAATATTTCTTCAATAGCTTCACAATATATATTTTCTTTTCCCAAATTAAAAAATTGATTCATCATGCCATGATTCATTATTTCGAGCTTCAAAATCCATCTCCCTCTTACTTAGATCATTAGAGGCTCATTACCTGTCAATAGTAGGCCGCCAGCATATAAAAACAAAACCAAAATCAAAGTCATACCTTGGAACACTTTTGAAGTAGAGGTTTGGATCAATACATCTCCTTGGCTTCACAAGATAACTATTAATGCAGACATATTTGGATCGAGGAGCTTGCTTCATATAGATCTCTTTGAAAACATAATATTTTTCCAAACCAATATGCTCAAACTCACAATATTGTACAATCAAATCAACCAAGTCAACTTATCAAAGTTTAGATGCCAGATCAGAAAAAATATCAAGACCATCACAATATCGTAGTATCATATTTGTTGAGAAATGGAAACAAGAAATTCCAGTTTAATTTGTGCTTGAATTAAACTGTGAATTAAATTTTAATTCTATTCTCATAACAACTTAAAATTAGTTAATTAAGTTTATTAAACTTACTTAACTTAGGAAATTTGATTTGGAAGTCCTTCTGTCATCATGTGTATGTTCTCCCTACTTTGCAGGAGTCCAGTGTGAGTTAATTATGAGTTGTAAAATATAAGACTCAGTTTCATGAGTCAATTCAATTAAATTATTTCTCAAACTAATTGATAGAACTGATAGCAAGTTAACAGTCAGCACCAGTGCTACTCTAGTTAACTGAATATTTACTCATCAGAAACTCGTGCATGTCAATTCTGAGAAAGACCCAGTTGAGACTAGAGTGTAGGGACAATGTAATATTTGTTTTAAATTTTTATGAGTTGCATTGATAGTGCATGCATTCAGGAACTAATCCTTGAGGGATTGTGCAGTTTTTAGAGGCTTTATTTCCCTTTAAATACAAGCTATCCTCCATACGAATTATGGATTGCAATAGAAACTTGGAGAGCTTGTGAAGAGGCTAAGATTTGATCTTGAGCTTGCTTATGAGTTGGAGATTGAATTTGTTGAGTGTTGGGACTGTTCTAGAGAGAACAAGCATTGTAATTTCAGCTTGATTTTTCGGATTAATACAAAACACATAGTGGGGTTTTGAGTTGTGGCTTTCCCCAGATATTTATTGTGTTATGTGCCTTTGATTCTCTTCCTGGTTATTCTTTACTCTATGTTTATGGGCTTCCGGTGTAATGATTAGAAGTAGATTCTTGTCTCTCGCTTTAGAAAATTGCATTAGCGTGTGAATCTACAGGATTTTCTACATGGTATCGGAACAGGATTTTTTATTGTTTATTTATTTTTTATTTTTTTTATTTATTTTTTATTTTTTATTTTTTTTTTTATTTTATTTTTATTTTTATTTTTTATTTTTTATTTTTTATTTATTTTTTATTTTTTATTTTTTTATTTTTTATTATATATATATATATATTTATTTATTATTATTATTATTATTAATTTTTTTTTAATTTTAATTTTTATTTTTTTGTCGAGCTGAGAGTTTTCAGAGTAGATTTGAGAATTTCTGTGAAATATTTTCATAAACAAATTGCAGATCTGGATTCTTTGGGAAAATATACCCAAATTAGAAAAAAAAAACCGGCTAAATCAAAGTTCAGATGAGGGAGATATCATTGATTTAAAATCAGCTCTCTAGAGGAGATTTCGAAGTTTTGAGTTTCTGGGTTACAGGTGAAAGTCAAATTTTCATACATACTTCAGGATCGGAAGATGGCATTCCATGGGTTGAGGCTTGAGTATGCCTTGGAAGGAAACTCAAATTTCATAGCCTGGAGGGACAAGATGGAGGTTGTGTTAGAGGACAATGGCTTGAAGGAATTTGTTGAACAAGCAATTCCTAAGCCAACAACTACTGATGCACATAACTTGGCCGAGTGGAAGAAGTGTGTGGCAAAAGCAAGGCAGATAATCCTTGAGGGAGTTCAAGATCATATTGTCTCGAGTCTCCATGGAAAGGAAACGCTGCATGCTATGTGGAAAACATTGACGAACTTGTATCATAATAGCAGTGATCAAAGGAAGTTGGCACTGAAGGATAAACTTCATAAAATCAAGATGGAGAAAGACGAGACAATTCCAAAGTAATTGACCAAGTTCACTCAATGTCGGGATGAACTTGGAAGTGTTGGAATCATGGTTTCTGAGGAGGATATGGTGAACCTTTCTCTTCTTGGACTCCAAAAGAGTTGGCATAGTTATCAAGACTCTGTAAATGGTCAGGAGAAGCTGCCAGATTGGGAATGACTATGGTCAGATTTGATGCATGATGATATTAGGAGGAACACCAGGGGTGGTTCTTCATCAAAGACTGATGATGAAGAGAACTGTGCCTTAGTGATTAAGGTGAGGAAGGGGAAAGGTAAAATTTCTCGTTCCAAATTAAATTCTTATCATGGAGGTAAGAAGAAGGACATGATGAAAGTTAAATTCTTTCATTGTCACAAGATGGGTCACTTTGCTATAAATTTTCTGTTGAGGAAGTCCTCAGGAGGAGTGGTGGGTGAGGCTTTGGCCTCCCAATTCGAATTGGACTTTTCCCTCTTTGCATGCATGATGTCTTCGATGATGGGAAGTGTTTGGTACTTAGACAGTGGAGCTTCTTTCCACATGACTGGTGACAAAGATTTATTCAGTGAATTGGAGGAGAAATATCTCAAGATGCATATCGAGATGGGTGATGACGGTAAGTATAGTGTTACTAGTGTGGGCACTATTACATTTCAGAGGGAGCATGCGCCTCCACTCACCTTGGAGAATGTTATGCATGTAATTGGACTGATGAAGAACTTGCTATATGTTTCCATGCTTAAGGATAGGGGTTATCATGTGATATTTTTGAAAGGAAAGGCATTCCTTCGATACATACCCACAGGTCAAGTAAAGAAGATAGGGATTCAACTTCAGAATCTCTATAAAATAGAGGTAGAGGATTGTGCTTCTTTGAGTTCAAAAGTGGACAAGTGTTGATCCGAGATGTCAGCGAGTTGTGGCATAGGCGATTGGGCCACTTGCATCATGGGGCTTTGAATATTTTTGCAGCAAATTTCTATCGGTCTTCCCAAAGGTACGGTTGAGAAAATTGATACATGCAAGGGTTGTACTTTGGGAAAATATAACGAGTCTTCCTTTGGAGACATAGACAGTCGAGTAGAGTTTATTCTAGAGAGAGCCCATTCAGATGTGTGTGGACCATTCTCGACATCATCCACAGCCAAACACAAGTATTATGTTATATTTGTTGATGACTATTTTTGTAAATACTGGCTATTTTTATTTATTTATTTATTTTATTTTCTTATTTTTTTATTTTTTATGCAGAAAAAGGATCAAACTTTCACAAAGTTTTGTGAGGTCAAAGCATTGGTAGAGAAAGAGTCTGGAAAGAAGGTTAAAGCTCTACGGAGTGATAACAGTGGTGAGTATGTCTCCAATGAGTTTAAGAACTTATGTGCATTGAAGGGATTAAACGAGAGTTCACGACACCCCATAACCCTCAACAGAATGGGGTTGCTAAGAGGAAGAATAGGATCATAGTAGGGGCAACAAGGGCGATGTTGCATGATCAGGGCCTACCACTACACTTGTGGGATGAGGCATGAAACACATCGGTTTATGTTCAAAACCATAGCCCACATCAGATACTTGAGATGAAGACACCAGAGGAGGCTTATTCCGGTAAGAGGCCAGGTGTTAGTCACTTCAAGATTTTTGGGTCATTGGTTTATTGGCATGTGTCCAAAGATGCATAGATGAAGCTTGAGCCAAAACAAAGTTGGGGATCTTTTTGGGGTACACTGATACACCCCACAACTATTGGGTGTACATGTCGACTAGTTGGATGACAGTGGTTCCCAGGGATATCAGGTTCGATGAGGAGAAGGCCATGTGAGTATCCCTTGAGAGGGATCTTGAGATACATGCAGATGAGGAGATTTTAGCTCCTAAGGTTGAGGGGCCTTAGATTGATGTGGAGCAACCACATGCAGAGGTTCAGAGAGTGGATACATACAATCAAGAAGAGTCTTCCAGAGAGGATAGACAATGTACTAGAGAGGCTGACAGATTGTTGGATGATGCATGGGAGAATGTGGGAGCACCCTATTCTCAGCACAGATAGAGGAGGTCACTAGAGAGGTACACTGGATACATGGCACTTATGGGTGCATGTGTTGTGATAGAGCCATCTTCCTTTCAGGAAGCAGTGCAACAGCTGGTTTGGGTTGATGTAATGGTGGAGTATGATCCCATAATTCGAAAGAGTGTTTGGGATGTGGTCCCGAGACCGAAGGACAAGCCAGTTGTGAGCTCCCGTTGGATTTACAAGGTAAAGTAAGATGCAGATGGTAGTGTGGAGAATCATAAGGCCATATTTGTGGCCTGTGGCTTTTCATAGGTAGAGGGGATTGACTATGATGAGACCTTTTCTCCTGTTGCAAGGTATTCGTCAATTAGATCTATTTCAGCACTATCGGCACAGATGGGTTGGAAGATCCATCAGATGGATGTGAAGACTTCCTTCCTCAATGGCATGATTGAGGAAGAGGTGCACATAGAGCAGCCCAGAAATTTTTAAACCTTGGACCGTGAGTCGCATGTGTGCCGACTCAAGAGAGCATTGTATGGACTGAAGCAAGCACCTCATGCTTGGTACACCAGGATAGATAACTACTTCACTGAGTTGGGCTTCACGAAGAGTGAAGCGGATACGAACTTGTATCACATAGTGGTGGAACGTAAGTTGTTGATCATTGTACTTTATGTAGATGATCTCATACTGACAGGTAATGAGAAGCTCGTCAAATCTTGCAAGGAGGAAATTGCAAGCGAGTTTGATATGAAGGAGATGGGGAGTTGTTTGTACCTCAGGGATAGTATGCCAACAAGATACTCAGGAGATTCTGCATGGAGAGTAGTAAACCCATGGAGACTCCTCTAGCTGGTAACTGGTGGAAGGAGGATGCTACTTCAGGGGAAGTAGTGGAAGCTATTGTTTATAGGCAGCTTGTGGGTTCACTCATGTACTTGGTGAACGCATGACCAGATATGTGCTATGCAGTTAACCAACTTAGTCAAGAGATGGTTAGGACTACCAAGTTGTATTTGAAGGTGGAAAAGCATGTATTTAGATACCTCAAAGGCACTAATTATTTTGGGTTATGGTATAGATGGACAGAGGAAGTGAAGCTTCAAGGCTTCACTGATGCAGATTGGGTAGGGAGTCCATCCAATAGGAAGAGCACATCAAGAGGGATCTTCAATATTGGGTCAGTGGCAATTTCTTGGTACAACAGGAAATAGAGATCGGTTTCACTTTGTTCAGAAGAGGAAGAGTACATGGCTACAAGTCAGGCAGCGTGTGAGGTTATCTAGATGAGGAAGATCCTGGTTGGTTTGTTTGGTCAACAGACGGATTTGACAATGATTTATTGTGATAATCATAGTTGTATCAAACTCTATGAAAATCTAGTCTTTCATGATCGGCCCAAGCATATTGATATCCGATATCATCATCTCAGATATTGTGTATTGAGGCGGATCATGTTGTTAGATTACATTCCTACGAAGGAGCAAGATGCTGACATCTTGACAAAGACATTTTCAATATGTAAATTCGAGTTTCATAGAGATAGGATTGGGGTAGTTGATAATCCCTTTCTTGCTGAGAGGGAGTGTTGAGAAATGGAAACAAGAAATTCCAGTTTAATTTGTCCTTGAATTAAACTGTGAATTAAATTCAAATTCTATTCTCATAGCAACTTAAAATTAGTTAATTAATTTTATTAAACTTACTTAACTTAGGAAATTCGAGTTGGAAGTCCTTCTGTCGTCATGTGTATGTTCTCCCTACTTTGTAGGAGTCTAGTGTGATTTAATTATGAGTTATAAAATAAAAGACTCAGTTCCATGAGTCAGTTCAGTTAGATTATTTCTCAAATTGATTGAGAGAACTAATAGTGAGTTAATAGTCACTGGTGTCACTAATGAAATCCACCAGTGCTACTCTAGTTAACTGAATATTTACTCATAAGAAACTCATGCATGTCAATTCTGAGAAAGACCCAATTGAGACTAGAATGGAGGGACAATGTACTATTTGTTTTAGATTTTTCTGAGTTGCACTAATAGTGCATGCATTCAGGAACTGATCCTTGAGGGATTATGCGCTTTTTAGAGGCTTTATTTCCCTTTAAATACAAGTTATCCTCCATAGGAATTATGCATTGGAATAGAGATTTTGAGAGCTTATGAAGAGGCTAAGCTTTGGCCTTGAGCTTTCTTATCAGTTGGATATTTAATTTGCTGAGTGTTGGGATTGTTCTAGAGAGAACAATTATTGCAATTTCATCTTGATTTTCCAGATTAATACAAAACAGATAGTGGGGTTTTGAGCTGTGGCTTTCCCCAGATATTTATTGTTTTATGTGCCTTAGATTATCTTCCTAATTATTGTTTGCTCGATGTTTATGGGCTTCCACTATAAAGACTAGAATTATATTCTTGTCTCTTGCTTGAGAAAATTGCATTAGCTTGTGAATCTACAAGATTTTCTATAAGATTATTTAGACTGGGTGATAGGTAGAGCTCTCATCAAGTCATGGATTGATTTATTATCATGCCAACAAGTTGTCATAAGAAATATAAAACCAAACTTCATCAAGTCATCCTTATGGTCATAATATAATTCACTAGATGCAAATGCATACACCAAGAATAAGACATGTAGGTTCCATCCGTTCATGGAGATAACTTCATATTGAATCACAACTATAAATACTTTAATCATTGTGCTAGGAAGGAGGAGGCCAATTCGAAACTGTTTTCGGATACCCATAATAGTCACCGAAGGTCACTATGCCCACATAGCATTTCCATCAAGGAAAATCATCAATCGTCAAATCAAATCATTAGTCATCAGGTCAAATCCCAAATTTTGTTATCATAGTGAGATCTATAGTCCAGAACATATCTCAACATCAAGTCAAATTTCTAAGACATCATGCCAAAACTCAAACACTGCTCATCTATATCAATCAACCAAATCATGTCAAACTCTTGTAGCACAAACTTCCAACATAATGACATATCTATATGCATATCCCAGTCACTTGGAAACACAAATTTAGTCTATATATTCATATTATAGTAAGTCATTCAAACTCCCCTTCTCATAGAACTTTATGACATCCTTTAGGTGAACATCTGATTTTATGCACAAAACTTCGTTTTTGTGTCCAACAGGCATAGGCCTTCCTCTGTGCTATTGGGAGACTCCAGTCGCACCCTTGACCTCACTTCCATACGATTTAGAGGCTACAATCGCACCTGAAACCCTACTTCCGTGTGACTGAGGCTTAGAGAAATGGAAAACTCTCTCTCCTTAGACCATAATTTTGTTGCAAATCAACAATGTCAGAAAAGAATATATAATGATAATAGGAGAAGGGATCTTATGAAGATATTCTCCCTCTAAATGGAAATCCACTTTAGTCATCTTCATTAATGTCATCAACATGTCTATAATATTTTCATGCATCATTAGATTTGTTACATCATATAGTCAGACTATATCCACATATTCATCATGGTCATATATGTTATCATCAGCTATGGCATCGTGACATCAGTCTTTCATCAAGGGTTTGTGTCAAATAGCTAATATGAGCATATTTCAAGAATCATGATCACACCATTAATTCTTTTTCACATAACGCAATCAAATAAGCTAGGGCATTCAATTTTTCCATATGCCACAATCACTAAGAACATTAAAACATAACCATGGTCAACAAAGGATCATGAATATCAATCTTATTGTTACACTTCCATCATCATGGCTACTATGCTTTTCACTAACAATATCAATATTACCAAGTTACCATCTGCTAGAATCAAGGTGCTAGCCTTTTATGGAATTAATATATCTAAAAAAAGATAGACGATAAAATATGCCAATATATCAAAGACCAATATTAAGTAGCCTCATAGAATCAATCAATTCATCATGATCAACAAGTAAGATACTTGTTCAATACCAAGTGCACATTTCATCATACGAACCAAGAATCCAAAGCACTTTCATATGCATGCATGAACCATTTGAGAAAGAGATATTCTCATCATACCTTAGGGCTTACCTTGCCATTCAATATTATATTTGAAACATAAAATTAAAACAATATATGTAGTATTCAAATACCTGTGCATCTTTTCATTTGACATAGGCATCTTGTAGCACTTATTCATCTTTTCATCAGGCGCATATTTACCTTTTCTAGTACTAGCTCTTCTCTTCTTTCACTAACCATGATACTCAAGAAGGATCCACTTAACACATCTCATAAAGGAGTTAGAATCATCCAAATACTCATATATATATGCAGGAATCATAAGTAATGATCAAAACAATAATTAGATCTATAAGTCTAAAAAAAAGTAAAGACATAAAGAAGCACCATAAATTAGAAGGAACTTATCTTCAATAAGAGGTGATCCTCTCTCTCTTGAGCCAGCCTTTAAGAGACATCACTATCCATTCATCGACTTTGTCAACAACCATGCCTACTAGAGACTATCCCATCTAAGGCTTCATCAAATCTGATACAAGTACTTGAACATTTCCACATTAACCATGCTAGATTTCATATCTCATATCTTTTCCATAAACCAGGCTTTCTCTCAAACCTTAATACACAAATTGCCTAAGGTTATCTTCAAACCCTAGAATTATTTTAGTTCTCCTCCATATTCTCTTGCATTCTCCATGGGGGTGATCTCCATGACCTTTCTTCAGCCCAGCTCTGATACTGTTAATTTTTCATAGGGCTATATTGTTCTTTGCTTTGATAATTGCACTTATTCATTAACACATTAGGTTTACACCATAACATCAGAACATTATTCATATTTACATCATTATTCATCATCATATGCAACTATGTAGAAATAACAATATCATTATCATCAATGCAATGAAACATAAAGGAACAATAGAAGAAAAACATTCACACATAGCGACACCAGGATTGGTCGAAGACCAGGGAAAAACTCACTATGGGGAAAAACCTTGCAAACTATTCTTCTTATATTGTCATCAAATGATTCAGAAAAAGAGAGTACAATGATCCAACAAAAAAAAAACTACAACATCCATGAAATGAACCAAACAATGTATATGCTCAAAACTTTGATTCTAAAGATTGAAATGAAATGTCACTGTTTGTAGTCAACTGTCGAACCCTACGATCACTGAGCAAAATCTTCAGAATACTACTATTTCATCATTTAGATGTTGGTCACATGGAGGAGGTGTCATGTGAGTTATTATGGCTTCCTAGTTGCTCCCTTAAGCCTAACATGCGAGCGACTGAGGTCATATCTGAATTGTAGAAACCTTAATTCCCTAGTAGCATGGATGGAGAGTTGTCCATACGAATGGAAGTCTCCAGTCGCACGGATGAGCTTCTATGTGTGTGATTACAGTTGAATCCATCCTATTCTATGCCTGTGACTGGGGCCCAAAACCCTAAATCAGATATGTGAGCCTCAGACCCTGCAATTTCACCTCAGAGCGAACCTGATCCTACATGAACAAGCCTCAGACTTGTGCAAGCCAAAAAAAAGATAGAAGAGTGTCTCATCATGTGTCTAAATGAGGTAGAGGGCACTTGAATTTATAGCCTTTCAAGGTGGTCCACTATGCTTTAGGGTCGATCTTATCAAATATGCACATTTGGGATTTTCTTCATAAGTACACTTTCCCTTATCTGATTTGAGTGAACTTTAGGTCAATTTTGGTCCTCTAGAAAAGAGGAATTCAATGAACTAATTATCTCCATGAAGTGAGCTATGAAAATTGGAATTTGACCGCAGTTTCATATTTTTAACAAAGGACATGTTGAAGATGTATGTCATGCATCACTAGTGGAAGTGGGAGGAGTATCTTCCACTGGTACAGTTTGCATATAGTAATGGGTATCGGGAATCCTTGCGGATGAGTCAATTTGAGGCTCTTTATGGGTGGAGTTGTAATACTCATATCAGCTAGAGTGATCTAGTAAGCAGGGTGTTGATTGGATTGGATATGTTGGATGATATGGAGTAAGAGATGTAGGCTATTCAGAGGAGTTTGAAGGCAACACAGGACAAGAAAAAGAGTTTTGCATATTAGCATAGAGCATTCAAGGAGTTTTAGGTTGGGGAGCATGTGTACTTGTGCATCAAGCCTAAGAGGAACTCCTTGAGGATTGGGTCAGGTGCCAAGCTGGCACCCTCATATTGTGGAATGTTTGAGATCCTTGAGAGGATTGAACCAATGGCGTATTGAATCGCACTGCCGCGAACAATGAAAGTCCATGATGTTTTCCATGTTTCCTTGCTTAAGAGATATGTTCGGGATTTTGATAATGTGATTGATTGGTATGTATTATAGTTTTAACTAGAGGGATAATTCCATCCATAATCACAATGCATATTGTAGCAGAAACATCTCATGCTCTGCAATAGAGAATTAGAGCAAGTTAAAGTGCAGTGTAAGAACTTTGGGTCCAATGAAGCTACATGGGAGATGTATGATAAGATGCGGGCTATGTATCCTTCCTTTTTTTTTTGGTTGAGAAGATGTGTTTGGTATATGTGTTTTAGTTTATGTTTATATATACATATGTGTATTGTAGATACTGCAATGAGTTATGCTATAAAGCTCCAATAAGTAGTATGTTGTAAATACTACATCGAGTTGTGGTGTGAAGCTCCAATAAGTAGTATGGTGTTCATGGTTTCAGTAGTTTGGTATGATGTAAATGTTGCATTGAGTTGCATTATAAAGCTCCACAAGAAACATGTTTTGCTGGTTATAAGCATCATTGAACACTGAGGATGGTGTTCCCCCAAAATGGAGGGGTTTGTAATAGCCCCTGGTTAGTTTTCCATGTAAATAAAAATAAGACCAAGGTCATGGGACACATATTCCAAGATGAATGTTGGGAAAAACACTATAGTGGGAATCACTTGTGGATTAATAATGGCTATGGAAATTGGCAAAAGCATTAGGAAAGGGAAAGAGGAAAAACTGACATTTAATTATGAAAATAAATGAAAATAGGAGAAAAGGAAGATGAAGAGACACAAATTTGCATGCAAGGGAAATTATAGGAAAAATGAAGGAAAATGAATAAAATAGAGGCCTTAATGATAAAAAGGATCCAGAGAAACACTTGCTAGATTTTTGACAGTTTTGTGGTAGAGCTATAGTTCATTCTCTCACATTCTCATTCTCTCATACTCTTGCACACTTAGAGCAATCTTGGAGCCCACTTAGATCACTTTAGCATTCATTGGGATTAGAGAAATAAAGAAAAAGTGAAGCAAGAAAGAGAAAGGAGATCGTTGGATCAACGACTATAGTTAGATTACTTTGCAGGTAACATGTTTCATGTGTGATTTCCTTGCTGATTTTTGGATGCATGGTATATGCATGTGATTCCTTGGTTATGTGTTGTCGTTGACATGGAGGGTTTCCTATATTGACAATGGTTTCATACTTTCCTTTCCATTTCCTAGATAGAAATGGTGTTGTGGGTTTTACACTTGCTTTTATGATTGGTGCTTAGGTTCCCTATGACTGTTGGTTGGAAAAAATGCTTAGGAAGCCTTGGAATGACTTGGGTTGAGTTACTGGTTCCTGGAACCTGCAGTTTGGAAAAAATGCTATGGAGCCTTTTGGGTTGAATTATTAGTCCTTAGAGCCATGGCTGGAACAAATTCTCTTGAGCCTTGATTTAGCTATGGGTTGAGATAGTAGTTCCTGGAGCCCTGGATAGCTTCGCTAGAGACCGATCTGGTTGATGTTAGTAATTTTTGGACTATATAGGTGAGATCATTTTGGTTGAGGGTTGGACCATATAGGTTAGATCACTGTGGTTGAGGGTTAAGGCAGTTTGGCCTCGGGAAGCCCTGGTTGGTTTTGTCTTGGTTTATCCCATGAGATCCTATTAATGGTGTTGGATCCGCCAACATGTCAAGGGGATCTCCTCGGCAAGAAGTCCCAATTAAACCTCAGACCATTTGGTGTAGGAGTCCTAGCAGTGGGTCGTAAGGTAATGCCTTGACCGCGATGTCACACAGAGGCAAGTAAGATAACTCTATCAGTAGTAAGCGTGTGACTGATGTAGAGAGTCAAGGAATGTGTACGAGAGGTTCCAACACTTCGAAGGGAGAGGAAAGTGAAGTTGAGTTCCAGGTTGAAAGGGATCAGTCCCAACTCGACTAGGAACACACCACATAAAGGACATGCACAGCTTTCGGTGGAGCACTCCACTTGGATGCGGAAATCACAACAACAAGGTAAGATAACACGAATAACTCTCGCAGATCAGTCTGAGATGAGTGTGACGGTTGATATAGCAAGGTTCATGAGAAAGGTCTGTCTGATGTTCGACAGAGCAGTCGACACGGACATTGACAACATTAACAACGTATGCAACACATTAACAACAAGATTCATATAATTGCATACAAATCAGTTAATATACAAGTACGTAAGTTAAAAAACATATATCATTAAGGCAACAGGAACAGTCCAACTACAAGAACAACATATGCATGAAAATGTGTTGGCTCTTATTATTAAAGAAGTGTAAGTCACAATCATATAATACACCATGTAAACCCACTAGCCCCAACAATGGAACGCTACAGCCACATCCGCCTGCTCCTCCAAAGAGATGTACTAGCTCTGTGTAGTGGAGAAGCCAAGGCGCGTTACAATACTGTCCAAGCCTTCTTCAACATAGTCTTAGTAGAAGCTTGGCTGACCAAAAGCCCATACAATGAGTTATGAGGGACTATTTATAGAAAAGGGTGGAGTGACCCTTGACATTACCCTTTGTGACAGTTCAACTACCCTCATGACTCTTCACCTACTCTATGACTGTTATGACCAACTATTGACACTTGACTTACACTTGACATGACTCAACGTTACAATGCACATGTACTCATGTGAGACAACATGGCTTGAGAAAGCCCTGCAAGACATCACTAACACTCGGTCCGTTGTGATGAGACAAACTCTTTGACATGCTTGTGATGGTGAAGGTGGTGAGCTGATGCCAAGCTTGATCGTCCGTGATGGTGTGCATGCACCTCATGGTGACATATTTCTGAAGCGAACTCTTGCCTTCGTTGCAATCAGTGCATTGGTTTGGCTCCTTCATCCAACTCGTCTGCTAACTTGTGCATGGTCTTCTAGGGTGCATCTGAATCGGCAAAACGCTGATGCATAGTGTCTGTGCTGATCTTCAAGTGTGCACTGGTGATCATGCGCATCAACTTGCCGAAGTACATGTTCAACTCCAGTTGGACTTGCTTCTTATCTTCACCTTGGTGAGTGTGTTGAATGGGTTGGATTGCATGCTTGTGCACAATGACATGCATGCTACTGAATCCCTTGCATGCGATCACCAACACTGCTTACCATGTTTGCTCCGTGTTGGCTGTTGGGATGGATCTTTAACTTCTATGGGTGTAGTTTCATCCATGAGTGCACGATGCACCCACTGTTGTTCCTGATCCTGCTGTAACTCATTCGTCTATCTGTGCAGCTTCATATTCTTCTTGAGCTGCTGCTTCAACACATGCAACTCCTTCTTTGTTCCATTCTCAATCTTCTCACAATCTTCATGTCGCGCTGTCACCTCATAGCCAAAGTCTCCAAAGTTGTTTTCATCATCAATGGATCTACTTGAGCTTGCAACCTTGTTTCGCCTCTGTGTTTTCCAAAACCCTCCTCTTGTATTCATTACATTTGGTATGTTTTCTTCAACTGCTGTTCATGATGCTGCTCGTTGTGATGTTTTTGCTATCATATCTTGATGTCCTTGTCTACGAATAACTTGATTTTTTCATGGGTAGGCAAGTCCATAGACACTTGATTGACTTGTTACACAACATTTTGTCATTGTACCCATACTCCCCGTTCCTTGATCCTGGAGGACCTCTACAGTGAACCCTACATGCTTACCCTTCATGAAGAAACTCCCATTGTGTCTCTCTTCATGAGCAATACAATTCCCTTTTGCACCATTTCCCCAAGAACTTCTGTTTTGCCCAGTTTATAAGACCGGCGCTAATGGCCCTTGTCCCCCTCGTGCCTATATGTAGGGATTAACACTGTCCCTAGCACCAACCGGAGTGATTGAGCTTTGTTCCAGTCACACCGATCCTCTTATGGTTTTTTTTAAATAAAGAGCCAAAGCTTCCAACTCTAGAAGTTTTGTAACGAAAGTCTAGTAAATGGTTTGGCTGGATGGGGTTAAGGATGTCAGTTGGGGCTCATTTCCCCTATATTGATGGAACTACCTCAAGAGATAAGACCTTCTACCATGAGAAGAGGATCCATCTCCCATCCATTCATCCTATATAAACCTCCCTTTTTCCCTGGCATAATCTAGTGTTAATATTGGTGTGCTAGTGCTAATTAAGTTTGGAGTAAACAACAAGCTATTCATAGTTGTAGCTCTCTAGTTGTGTGAGGGAGAAGTGTGAATTTAGTTTAGTGTGAAGCCTAAATGGAAGAGACTTAAAGCTACTATTGTTGAGGCCATCATGGAATGCTAGCAAAAGTGTGTGGGAACATAGTTTTGTCAGAGGAGAACGGCAACGTCAAGACAATGGTTGTAATCTCTTCTTGATTCAATATATATGCAACTATCGATTGATTTCCTACATGATCTGTCACCTTACATGTTCATGGCTTAATGTTTCTTGACTTGTTAAGTAGGTTGAATTACAATTTTTCTATTATCACGGTTGTTGTTTACTTGTTTTAGGTGTTTGAAGAAGGAAGCGAGAGATAGCTAGAGCGAGCAAGCAAGGACATCATCAAACGGGATAAGCATACTAAGAGGTAGGCCCTCTTAATTGGTTCTAACCTAAGGAAATCTTCCATAGAATGTATCAGTTGTGGCTAGACCCATTATCAAGCTAGAGGAATTTGTTTGTGTCCACACTTATAATTTTAATTCACCACAAATTGGTGACCATACTGGGGAGCTAATCCTTTTGTTTGTCTTGTTTGAGATTTCATGATTTCGTGTGAACTTTTCTAGTTCCAATTTTTCCCTTTGGTTCTGTTTCTTTTCTCTTGCTTACTGGTCTAAGTTTGAAATTCATAGTAGCAGATTTGGTCCCTGTTTCAAAAAAAAATTATTGGCTCCCTTGCTTAGCGCGCTTAATCCGCTGACAGTCACGCCGATCAATGCGATATGTTGAGAAACAGTTGCGCCGACCAGCCTCTAGTGCTTGTTGTCAGTTAGGTAGTCATGCCGATGCCTATAGCTGAAGATTAGGGTCCCCAATCTTGGCCAATGTGTTTTTATCTCATGATTTAGACCCCATAAGCCTTTTAGACCGTTTTCTCCTTGAATAGAAAGCTGCTTTTCATTTGGTTTTGTTTGCTTGTTGGCTTATCATCTTTCTGCTTTATTTCCTGAGTCATTGGATGGTTAGTGACACTAGGGCATCTATATTGTCATCCATTCAGTCGATTGTGAACATAGTAAGTCGAGTTGTAGGTGTACTTACTCCTTGCATTTCATTTGCAGTCCTTTTACGACTTTGACCTCCATTACACAAGTTTGAAAAGTTTTCGTTTGCTTGTCTAAACTTTTCTTTTCCGGCATGGATTACATTGCTTGTCTTGTTTTTGGTAAAGTTGGTGCTTCATTATTCTGAATGAGTCTCTCTTTTCATGTTTTCATTTTCTTGAAGAGCTGATTGTCTCGAAAATTTTTCATTGAAGTGTTGTATGCGAAAAATTTATTTTGTTGTTTCATGAAAAAGCATGAAATTCTAGTTTGTTGCATCATTGTGCTATGATAATTAGCATCATTAAAAACTAGGATTGCATTGGCATTTTAAAAGGAAAAGAACTCGTTTTATTTTGAAAGGATTGTTAGAAATGTGCTTGTCAGGAAATTAGGAGTTGGAATGCCCTTTTCATTAGTTTATTTTTTCGAAAAGTGAAGTAGTGAAAGATCATTTTTCTTTTAGTTGCTTGGTATTTTTCATTTGATTGTGTAGTTTCTACCCTCTCTAGTGTAGGAAATTCATCGATTTGAAAGGGTCTTGTCTCATTCAGTTGCATTTAAGGTTTTTCGAGTTGCATCGCTAAGGCCTGAAAACTGAAACATAACTCAAGATAAACTTTAAAATGAACTCAATTAACCTAAGGTGCATTTGACATTTAACGATCATATCTAGAAGGTCTAGGCTAGAGATATGTTTTGACGTCTTTAAACTTAGCAGTTGTCGTTAGCTTCGGCATTAGACAATGCTAGTACGTATTTTTGCTCTCCGTACTATCAATTATATAACGGGAGACCCCTCTAGGCTGAAATCCTTTATCCTTAGGAAGCCGAGTCGGCTGCCTTGAAAATGTGATACACCTAACACAACATTTGAGGAGATTGTCTGCTCGTACTTCTTGGTTCGCTGGGAGGTATTCTACAATTCATGGTTGCCTCGTAATCCTGTTTACTTAGATCATCCAGAGTAGTCATTTGATCTTTCTAACTCTTTAAACTTAAAATATCATTCGAGTACTTTTCCTTTCGAGCTCGTTTCCAATCGAAAGCGATAGAGTCATCTTTGTTTCTTTCTCGAATCTTAAAAAATGAAAGAGCACCAGTCTTTTTATGCGTCTTAATAATTGATTGCCCATGATTTGATAACATCCTATTAGTCTTTTCTAGACCAAATCATGAGTTTCCCTTAAAGAACATTTTAAAGCCTTGAAGTTTATTTTTCTGTCAACTAAGACAAGGTCGTTGTGGCTGAACCATTTGGTTCACCTAGTTCTTCTTCCTCTCCTCCATCTGAAAGATTGCCTAAGGAGTTGTTTCCTGAGTTACCAGAGTCACTCGAGGACCATGGTGTTGAACTCAAAATTGTTTTGAGCATCCAACCTTTGTCATCTCGTCCTCCACCAACTTTAGATACTAGGTCATTTGCTGATCTTGGCCTGGAATCTCCAGAAAACACTGTTCAAACTCCTAAGAGTTCGCCGATCACTAACGGTCAGCTTGGATTGGTTATCTATCCTTTGAATCCTCTATTTGACCCTATTGTGATATCACCGCAACATCCTTACATCTCGTACAATTAGCAAGGTGTTCCTTTGGAATTATCCCCTCGTACTCTTTGGACGTTCGTCGTCGTTTGTCCCTGGATATGGAACCTGAAGGTGATGCTCCAGTCACCTATCTGGAAGAGTCAGAAGTTTCTAATCCACACACTGTCGAAGAGGAAGAACATCCTTTTCCTCCTGAAGGTTTCCCCTATACAGGGGGTATTCCTGCTAGTGTGCCGCCTAATTATGTGTCTTTGGCACAGTTGGTTTCAAGCACACCTAGTGCCTCATCACTTTACCATAACCCTATTTGGGCATCAAGCGCCATGCCTACTTCAGGTCTGTTCATTGCAAACACGACCTCCCAACATGTTGTTGCCTCAGTCCCGGTGCAACCCACCGTTCCAAACCCTCTCATGTCGTCAGTCCCAGTCACCCGTCCGATTCAACCGGCGGTCTTGAGGAATGTATCTGTCAATTCCTCCATCCCTCTGGTCAATGGCTAAGCTGTGCCACCGCTTGGGAGGCAAAACCTAAATTTTCTATGGTGTCAGGCACCACCAATGTGAGTGGCTCACAAGCTCACATGCTTGGTATGAACCAACCTTATTCTAGCATTATTCACAACCCTACTGATCCTACTAGATCAAGCAATGTCCAGTACCAACAGGTTCAAAATCTTGTTGGTCCGTCTGGGTCGAGAAATGTCCAGTATCAATATCCCTATGAGGCTCAAGTCCAATACCAAACTCCTTACGTTCCATATGGTTCTCAAGGAATGGATAATCAACCTTACACCCTTCAGTCTAGGCAATACATTCAGCTTGGCTTGTCCACTTTCTAGGGTGGCTATGGCTAGATTTAGTTCGGAAATTTTCTGGGCAGTGTTCAAGTACCCTTCCAACAACAAGGACAACCTCTACAAAAACAAGGGAAACCTTTGTTACCGCAAGGGAAACCTTTGTTGCAGTAAGGGCTATCCACGCAACAGTAAGGGAAAATGATCCCATAGTAGGGTCAACTGCAACAACCGCAAGGACAACCCTTACAACAGTTGCAGCAAACCGTGCAGTAGCAAGTGCACTATGCTCCGCAAACCTCCCAGCCCATGTCCTCGCAAGGCCAACCTCTATAGCTAAGGGCAGTAGGTACAACATCCCTATGTCCAAGGGCAACAATTATATCAACCTTATGCACAAGGACACCAGGTCCAAAATCCTCTTGTTCAAGGACAACAGGTTCACCACCTGTATGTTCAGGGACAACACGTACAATATCCATATGTCCAAGGTCAACAGGCTCAACAGCCTTTCAACCCATATGTTGCTTACCAGCAACCTATGGTTGGATAGTTCCAAGGTATTCAAGGTTAAAATCCTCCCTATGGTCAAGGTAACTCGCAATGGGGGTAGCATCAGATGCCATATGGCCAAAATCCCCCACTGTGGGGTCAAAATCCTTACCAGTAGGGATGGGCTCCTCCGCTCGAACCCACTTACCGACCTCCTATGCCTTTTAATACTCAATTTCCATTCTTGGCCACACTAGAATTCCCATATGTGTCTCCCCTTACGAATGATCCAATCATTCATTCACGATACTGGCCTCTGGTGCCGTCCAAGATACCAAGTGATTGTCTAAAGTTCGATGGGAAAGAAAAAGAAGATCCTCAAGCCCACGTGGTGACATATCACCTCTGGTGCTCTTCGAACTCTTACATTGACGATTCCATTCATCTTCATCTTTTCCAGCAAACCCTCACAGGTGCTGCAACCAAGTGGTACATCAAGCTTCCTCAAAGTACTTACCATGACTTTAACTCTTTAGCCATGGCTTTCCTCACACATTTTCAGCTGCCAGTTCGCTATGAAACTGGCACCTATTTGCTCACATCGCTTAAGCAAGATACTGTGACACACATCTCCGATCACATCCATGAATGGAGACGTAGACGTCGCCTGATAAAATTTGAGATTGCTGATCAGTTTCTCACTGAATGGTTCACTAAATCATTCGTGGCCCCAATTTCTCGCGATATAGCTATGGGTGGATGCGTTACTGAAGAGCAAGCCATTGCTCGTGCCCAATACTTAGATATAGTTTACTCTCAGTCCAGCACTTTATATGAGTTATTACCCAATGCTCTGCAACCATCATCCGATCCCACAACATCAAAGTCACAAGCTGTACCTCCTGTCGATGGAGTTATTGGTTCAATATCCCAGACCCCTGTTAAATCTTCTTCAAAACAAAAGTCGGTCTTGAATGCTGCTCCCAATAATTCTTCCCAGAATCCTCCTGGCCCTGGTAAAACCTCAGAGGTCCACGATGCCCAATCTACCACAGTGGACAAATCCTCCAAAGGTAAGAAGAAAGGCAAAGGCAAGGGTAAAGCCGATGCCGCAAAACAGGGTCCTCCCAAATCATCTGCTAGTGAATCTTCACAGCGGAAACTAAAGTATCCCTGCCTCATTTGTGAGGAGGATCACTATATTAAGGATTGTCCCTGATGATCCGAAGTTATTCGTCTGCTCAAGGGGACCCCTGCTGTCCTCAAAGAGCCATTTCCGTCTCAGTAGACGCAAATGGTATACCAACCTCAATCATTTGCTTCGTCAGGATCTCAAGTGTTCATGATGAGTACGCCTATTAATATGGCTACTAGATCAAAAGGTTACCAAACTCCTACCTTGACAGATGGGAAAGAGAAAGAAGCCACCCCTTCTTGTTCTACCCTGAGTTCCGGCCCTCTTCATCTCGAGTGCCCTAACCCTGATTCCACTATACAGCCACCCTCTCGAGGTGTGCTACGGAAATCCTTGTACAATCCTAATGCCCGAGCCGCTCAACATTATAATATTATTGAGGATTTGGCTCAGGCACCATCAGCTATGTCGGCTCTCAAGGTGCTCCAAAGCTCCCCATCGTAGCGGAAGTCTTTGTTGTCAGCTATCGGGGGTATCGATCCCACCGATTCCTATTTGATATGATTTGATCTAGAGAACCATGTTCCGTGTCTCCCTCATCAGATTGCATTTCTTATTCAGGTAATCATCAATGAGAAGACCATCCAAAGGACTATCATCGATGAAGGTGCTTCCACCTGCATCATGTCAATCGTAATCTGGAAGGCCATTGGTTCTCCTGCTTTGAACCAATCTCCGAACACTTTGGAAGCTTTCAATGGGTGCGATTCGTGACCCTTCGGTGTCTTACCTAACCTTGCCATTACTCTGGAAGGAAAGACAGTGCAAGTCGAGGTAGAGATTGTTGATGCCAATCTCAATTACAATGTTCTACTCGACCGGAGTTGGACCCATGCTATGCATGTTGTAGCATCCTCCCTATTCTGCGTGATTCATTTTCCCCATCAAGGGAAGATTGTCACTATCGACCAACTGTCTTTCTTTGCCTCTTCCTCCTCAGTTGGCAATGTTCCATACGTCAAGCGCATTGGTGCTCCCTATGAGAGCGTGGGGGCAGGTATTTTCAAAGATTCTACCTTAAGGGGAAGTTTTCCGCTCCCGCCTCCTCATGTTGCATCTGTCAACATGGTCTTGGCCAAATCTGACCCTTGGGTCATACCTTCACCAGATCTTGTTGATACCTGGGGCGAGGTTATGCCACTTAGTCCTGCTGAAATCAATTACATGGAAATTGTTTCGGCTTCGAGTTCCGCATCCTTTGATTCTTCTGTCTCGAAGACCTCTCTTGATACGTATTCTCAATACCCGTCGCTTGGCGCTTTGGAATCGTCTGATCCCTTAGATGAGACCTTCCTTGCTGATGAAGGTATCATGGAAGTCATGTCTCTCAAGGAACCACCTTGGACCGATATTCATCATCGTTCCTCATTCCTGCCTCGCCCAAGGTCACGTCTACTGCTTTCGAAGAGCTCTCTTCTCCATTTCCTTCCATCCCACTTCCGCCATCGATCATGACTCATGAAGTATAGTCGGAAGGAAATTTGGGTAATATTACCCAAACGATGCCAATTGATATTTCTATCAAGCCTGGTATCATTGAACATGTCCATATCGAGGTATCTTGTTCTTCGGATGAGATCAAGACTTATACTCGTTTGTTTCAAGAATTCCGTGATGTGTTTGCATGGTCCTACGAAGAAATGCCTAGCATTGTAGTGCACAAAATACCAACTTATCTGCACGCAAAGCCCATTTGCCAATGGCTCTACCCGGTGCACCCTAGGAAGGTCACCGCTATCAAGGGTGAATTTGAAAAACTTCTCAAAGTTGGGCTCATTTATCCCATCCCTCTCACAGATTGGGTTTCAAATATTGTCTCGTTGACAAAAAAACAAGGCACGATCCGCGTTTGCGTTGATTATCGAGATCTCAATCGTGCTTGTCCTAAAGATAACTATCCTACTCCCTTCATTGATCAAATCGTTGATGAATGTGCCGGGAGCAAGATTTTTTCCTTTATGGATGGTTTTTTAGTTACAACCAAATCAATATCGCACCAACCGATCAAGAAAAGACAACTTTTATCTGTCCATGGGGTACGTTCACGTACAAAAAGCTCCCTTTCAGCCTAAAAAATGATGGGGCTACGTTTCAGTGGGAAATGTCCTATGCATTTCATGATATTTGCAACATTGTCCAGCCTTACTTGGATGACCTTCCGGCTCATTCTCGTTAACACCAAGATCACCCTGACCATCTTCAGCAAATTTTTCTGCACTGTAGACACTACAACATTCGATTAAACCCGCATACATGTGTTTTTTGCGTAGAATCCGGACGACTCCTTGGCTTTATCATTTCCAAGGACGGTATTCGCCTTGATCCGCTTAAATTCGAGGCCATTATAAATTTACCCCCTCCATCATCATTGCACCAACTCTAGAGCCTGCAAGGAAAGGAAATTTTTCTCCGTACTTTTATAGCCAATTATGCTTGGCTAGCTACAGGATTTACCTGGTTACTAAAACAAGGAACACCCTTTGCATGGGATGAGGTTGCCCAAAAATCTTTTGATAATCTCAAGGCCGTCCTTGTAAATGCTCCTCTGTTGCATCCCCTATATTATTATCAAGATTACTTCCTTTACCTAGCTGCAACCCCTGACACCATTGTTATGGTCTTGGTCCAAGATGACGACGAAAACAACGAACATGTTATCTACTACCTTAGTCATAATCTCCTCGACATGGAAACACATTATGCCCATGTCAAGAAGTTGGCTTTGGATGCCGTCCAGGCTGTTCAATGCTTTTAGCACTACACCCCCTTGCGCACGACTATGGTGAATTTTGAATACAATCCCATGACTTACATACTGACTCGTCAGTTGCTGGGGAGAAACTATTCTAAATGGATTATCATCCTGCAAGAATTTGATTTGTTATTTACTACTGCCAAATCTAAGAAGTCACTCATTTTTGCTGAATTGATGTGTTCCCTTCCTTCTAAGTCTCTCCCTACTGGTGCAGATGAACAACTTCGGGACGAGACTCTCTTCCTGATTAGCACCCTTGATCCGTGGTACGGTGATATTATCGTGTATCTCCAGAAGTCTACGTTCCGGTCTGCATTGACTAAGGATGATCACCGAAGGATTCGACATCACTCCCAACCCTACCGTATTATTGGCGATACTTTATACCGTGTCGGTGTCGATTCAGTTCTTCGTCAATGCCTTACGATCGAGGAGGCTGAAAGAGTTCTCAATTACTACCACTCCGAGGGAGGTGGTGGTCATATGTCTAGCTATGCTACCGCTCAAAAAATCCTTCGCAAGTGCCATGAATGCCAAATTTACAAATGCAAGATGCATGCCCCACCTGCTCACCTACACCCCGTCATTACTGTTGGTCCTTTTGCCAAATGGGGCATCGATTATATGACATGTAACCCTTGTTCGGCTGGGGGGCATGGATATATTATCGTCGCTATGGATTATTTCACCAAATGGGCCGAAGCAATGCCTACATACTTTGCAAACAGTAAGACAACGACTCAATTCCTCTTCAACCATGTTATTTCCAGGTTTGGCGTGCCTCAAGCCATTGTCACAGACCATGGCTCCCATTTCAGAGATTACATGATGGCTAAGTTGACATCCGCATTGGGCTTGCACCATGATGGCTTGACCACATATTATCCTCAGGCCAATGGCCAAGTTGAAGCCTTGAACAAGGTTTTGGTTACAATGCTTCAGCGCACTATTGGGATGCACAAGTCAAATTGGCATCTCATGCTATTTTTAGCTCTATGGGCTTACCGAACCTCGACCAAAGATGCAACTTGTTTCACACCATTCCAACTACTCTATGGTTTGGAAGCAACATCTCCGCTCGAATATGAGATTCCTTCACTCAAGCTAATTGTTGAACTTCTCCCCAAAACATCACCTCAGGAAGAACGCCTCTTATATTTATAATGACTGGATGAGACTTGTCATCTCGCCACATTGGTTATCGAAGCATAAAAGAAACGGGTCAAGTCCTATTTTGATTAGTCGGTCTCCCCTCACACTTTCTTTGAGGGTGATTTGGTCTTATTATATGACCAAGCTAATGATAAGCTGGGGGCAGGCAAGTTTGAACCCATGTGGCATGGGCCCTACATTGTGAAACGTGTTTTGTAGAAAAGGGCCTATGAGCTTATTGATTATGAAGGAAATCCTCTAGATAAGCCCCGAAACAGGCTTTACCTCAAGAAGTACTATGCTTAGGTCATCTTGCATGGTTACTTGTGTACATTAGTGTGTCATTCATATTTTTACAGTGTGGTTTGGTGTGTTAAACAACTTTCCTGTTTACTATGTTTTCCTTGCTTTGCAGATGTCTGCGACTCCTAACATCGATTTCGTTGATGGTGCTTGTCGTAGTACCCAGAACCTATCCTCCGCGGCATGTGATATCTATGACCCTAACGGTGAGTTGATTGACCTCCAAGGTATCTGTTTAGGTCGTACAACTAACAACATTGTTGAATACAGTGCGGTCATCAAACTGTTGTCAGAAGCCATTGCTCTTGACATTCGAGAGTTGGTTGTCAACCTGGATTCACAGCTTGTTGTCCCTCAACTAAATGAGAAATATTCCATCAAAAACCCTCAAATATTGAGAATGTATCTCTGTATTCGTCTACTAGAAAGACATTTTGATTACATTACATATCATCATATTCCTAGATGCATGAATACATTGATAGATGCATTAGCTAATTATGTGTTGGATAGACATTTATGAAACATGTGAAAAGATAAACAAACCATTTGTACCATAGTAAGCAAGAAAATACATCATATATATATATATATATATATATATGGTGATAATGTTTGATACATCAAAACCCCCAAAAAATAATATGTGTGTCCAAAATAACATCGACGACTTGCAGGCCTCATATATTCGTGGCACGCAGGCCTAAAAAAAATGTAAGTGCTGGACCTAGGAACTAATTAGCGTGGTGATCGTGGTAGCATGATATAGCTTGTGCAACACGAGTTAGCAATCAGAGGATCCAATTCAAGACTCCCATCGTGTGTCTTTGGTACTGGCGAGGAATGTCTCCCACCCGAGCATACTTTGGGATACCACGAGTCAACCCCTCAAGGTTACTCGTTATCACTCCCCTCCTGATAAGGAGCGACAACATCAATCGAGCAGGTGACGCGCCTGGCTATTGGGGACATCCCAGCAAGCTGCTCTGGTCCAATGTCTGCATTAACAAGAGAAATGTTATAAACACATATATACCAAAAAAAACTAAAAAATCACAAAATTAAAAAATTGATTTTTTACCTTCATCATTGAAATCCTCTCCATATGGTAGCGTCATGTCCGGATCTCCACAGAAGTTGGTGCCAATGTATGGCCAATCATCCACGACGATCTTTTGTCATCGTAGCCATGAAAAGAATGCATGTATGTACGACATGTGCTGGCCCCTAGTAATCTTGGGCATCAAATGACTCCAGCGGGCCATCCGTGGGTCGCATGGCATGGGAGGATCTATCTTAGTCAACTGGTACTGGAACAGTGGCACCCATTCCAAGGAAAAGGTCACTAGTACAGATCCAAAGAAAAATTGCTTCAGGTTCCCCACCTTAGCTTTGGTCAGCTAGCCCTTTATGTTGATCTTCATGGCCTCTGCCCAGTTGAAGATCGTAGGTGCTATGTAGTCGATAGCATATAGGAACTTTGACTTGTCAGTCTCGTGCACTTCCTGGGACCCTGCCACTCTGTTGATAGTCAACAACAACACTCTCAGTGTTAGACCCTGAACAATGGAAATCTCAATCTTCCCACTCTTGGATTTGAGGGCCTCAAGGAAATGTTAAGCAAGCAACATGGATATGCTTGCCCTAATCAGGCGTGGCCCGTACAAGTTGACTGGTTCCCCTCTTCGAGACAGTCCTATGATGAAATATATATCTAAAGTTTCTAACTCCAACTCCTAGTAACCAATGACGAATATTTCTTGATTTATTTCCCAAAGACTAATCAGGTACTAAAGCAACTCAGGTTGGTCCCGCATCCCTAGCGTGAGAAATAATTTGAGGAGCCCACAAGCCCTCAAAGCTTCCAGGCAATTTGGATCATTCAGTGCTTGGGTGTCCATATCTTGATGTTCTCGTTCTTTCCAGTCTACCATTTTTAGCGATTCTTTCCTACAAAATCCATAGATTTGAGTCAACAATCATGCTTGGCCCATAAATTTGAAATTCAATGGTGGTTTTGTGAGGAAATAGGGTTTTTCCCTATTCATGATGCCAACACACTTGTTTTAAAAACAGTTGTGCTGACGACGCGACAGGTCATGTTAATTACCCTCGGCTGGCGCGATTCTGTGCCCATAAGTCGTGCCGACCGAGGGCAATTTTTTTTTGATAAAACCCCCATCAAAAAACCTAAAAATGGTTAAAAACATGAATAAAAGGCATGAAAATGGAGCTTAGGGCCTTGGCTCTTACCTGTAATTGGCGGCTCAATGAATGACCTCCCGAATCTTCCGTAATCTGCTCCAGAACAATTTGGGCAAAAGTGGGTAAAAAGTCTTCACAGCAAGGTAAAATGGTAAATGGTAAAAATATATTTACTTTTATCCTTTTTATTTAGTTTTTCATGAAAATATTAGGTCTTTGTAAATATTTTAACCTATTTTTCCTTAAGAATTGGATTATGCACTTTACCTTTTTGCACAGCAACAAGTGACGGATGTTCGACGATGATGACGAGTCACGTTTCAGCTCTTTTCTCGACTTGTTAAACTCATATGAAAATATTGCCGAGTATTTTTCCTTTTGTCTCATAAAAGAGAATAAAATGGGGGTCTGCTTTCAAGCTCTTTTCCGACCCTTTAAAAGCGAAAAGATAGTCGAGCCCTTATTGTTTCGAACTCGTTAACGGATACGAAACATCATGTGACTAGTATAAGTTTACCCCTTTTTCTGGCTGGGATGCACTATTTATGAAAAAGGCACTCCTTGACTGAAATGGTCAAGCGGTTCTCTCAAGTATCATTTTCTACCTTTTCGGGCTCGAGAGGCACAAACATACGAAAAGGGACCATGTGGAGTTTTGTTTTACGTGTCTTTTTCAAACTCTCTAAACATGAAAAAGATAATGAGTTACACCTTTGTCAGACTTGTTAAAATATCAAATGACATTGGATTCGTCGTCATGACGAACATGAGCTTCTCCTTCCTAGGGCTCGTTAAACTTACTAGGTCAAATTCATCCGAAGGATGAACTTACAGTGCAAGCATATGCTATCCCCTTCAGGCTTGCAATTAAAAATAATTGGGGTACCTGCTAGAAATGGTGGGGAAGATTTGGAAATCTAATCAGTTGTGTCGGTAGCTCAATCTTGAACATGACACTTTTTGCTTTGTGTCGGGTTGGGATATCCTCCTTTGTATCGTTGAACTTCCTAGGTTGGGCCATTCATTTTTGCCTTCCATTTGATCTCTGTCACGTCATCATGACCATCGATCCTATGGATCCAAAAGCTGCCAAACTTCCAGTCGTGTCACCGATATGTTCAAGAGTTGTCCTTCTGCAGTTACATTTACCTCTGATTCTCTGTATCATCCAAAGTAATTTTGCATCCTTTTGTCTCGCGTCAATGATGTGAGATACATTATGGCCCTCCTTTGACATGGTCACTTCCTTTCGACTTCGACTCATTATCAGGGAAGTTGACCGAGAGACTCCCTTCCGATACCTTAGAGCTTGCATTCCCTAATGGCAGGTTCTTCACACTCAACGACAAGTTCACATCATTGGATTTTGATCGAGTGATTTGACGTGTGTTCGACTTCAGTTCCTCTATTCACATTTCATGACTTGTGCTGATAGTACCTTGAGGACCATTGTCATTATTGGTGGTTTCTCTCGTGCTTGTTAACAATTTACATCATTGACTGGTAATCAAGCGACTTTCTAGCATGTTCGCCGTGAACACATCTATTCGCATGTTAGAATTTGTACTTTGATCGGGTCGTGTTGGAGTGCAAGACCCTGGACTCAGATCACAAAAGTCTAGGTTGCGAAGTAATGTGACATGGTTATGTTGATATGCATGTCTCTTTTAGATGGATGGTTGCAACCATACAATGAGTTATCATATGTGATCCTTCTCATTATTGGATGGTTGTGACCATACCTTGGTTTCATTATGATCCTCTTTGACGGATGGTTACACCCATACCTAGATCCATTTACATGATCATTCTCTGAATGGTTGCATCCATGCCACAATTCATGTATCATTTGACAGAGTCCTCAGTTATGTATATGTATATGTACTTGCTTGCAAAATTTTCAATGGAAAACTACGGTTCCTCGCACTGATTCATAAAGCATTTCATCCCTCACTCTAGTTCGGCCTTCACGCTTTAGGGGGCATCTGTTATACAACATTTTGTCAATGTCCCCATACTCCCCGTTCCTTGACCCTGGAGGACCTCTACAGTGAACCCTTCATGCTTATCCTTCATGAAGAAACTCCCATTGTGTCCCTCTTCATGAGCAGAATAATTCCATTTTGCACCATTTCCCCAAGAACTTCTATTTTTCCCAGTTTACAAGACCGGCACTAATGGCCCTTGTCCCCCTCGCGCTGATATGCAGAGATTAACACTGTCCCTAGCACTGACTGGAGCGACTGAGCTTTGTTCCAGCCACGTCGGTCCTCTTATGGAAATTTTTTTAAATAAAGAGCCGAAGCTTCCAGCTCTAGAAGCTTCGTAACGGAAGTCTGGTAAATGGTTTGGCCGTATAAGGTCGAGGATGTCAGTTTGGGCTCCTTTCCCCTATAACAATGGAACTACCTCAAGAGGTAAGACCTTCTACCATGAGAAGCGGATCCATCTCCCATCCATTCATCCTATATAAACCTCCCTTTTTCCCAAGCACAAGCTAGTGTTAATATTGGTGTGCTAGTGCTAATTAAGTTTGGAGTAAACAACAAGCTATTCATAGTTGTAGCTCTCTAGTTGTGTGAGGGAGAAGTGTGAATTTAGTTTAGTGTGAAGTCTAAAGGGAAGATCCTTAAAACTACTATTGTTGAGGCCATCATGGAATGCTAACAGAAGTGTGTGGGAACCTGGTTTTGTCAGAGGAGAATGGCAACGTCAAGACAATGGTTGTAATCTTTTCTTGATTCAATATATATGCAACTATCGATTGATTTCCTACATGATTTGTCACCTTACATGTTCATGGTTTAATGTTTCTTGACTTGTTAAGTAGGTTGAATTACAATTTGTCTATTATCACGATTGTTGTTTTTTGTTGTTTACTTATTTCAGGTGTTTGAAGAAGGAAGTGAGAGATAGTTGGAGCGAGCAAGCAAGGACATCATCAAACGAGATAAGCGTACTAAGAGGTAGGCCCTCTTAATTGGTTCTAACCTAAGGAAATCTTCCAGAGAATGTATCAGTTGTGGCTAGACCCATTATCGGGCTAGATGAATTTGTTTGTGTCCGCACTTATAATTTTACTTCACCACACGACTACATCCCCAAGTGTGCTCTGAATGGTGTCTTCATCTCCACTCTCCTGGAAACCATTGTACCTGTATTGTTGAGAGGCAAATGGACACCTGCCATACTTGGAGACATGGAAACACTCAAGGCAAGAAATCTTTCAGTCGAAAACCAAAATGAACATGAGAACTGACTTGCAACATACCTGGGTGAATGATCATGAAGGTTGCACAATTTCGGTGGGGAGGTCAGGAGACCGACTGCCAAGACTACACAAGGAATAGTCTGGGCTACTGGGAGACTAACTGACTACTGGAACCATGCAATGCATAGTCCAGTCTAGCTGTTGACTGTTGAGATTGCGCAATGTGCAATTCTAGCTGGGAAGGACTGTTGGTTCAGGGACAGATTTGCTCAATTTCTTGGGCCAAGCAGACACTATCCTCCAGAAATGTGCAAAATAATCTTGGAGGCTAGTGTTGGGAAAGAATGTGCAAATCTAGAGAGGAAGGTAAGCCTCCCTTCCCTAGATTGTGCAATGTAGCCTTGGTGAAGGTAGAGTTTGGGCCAAGGTTGCCCAACTCGTCGAGGGCAACTGAAAGCAAGTAAGTAAGTGAATTCATGGTGATACTAAGTGATATCATAAGTGATTAACAATGCATGCAAAACATGAAATAAAGATTCAACAAATAGATCAACATGCATGTGGGTGAGGTAGTTTGTCGATTGGACGAACATCCGTGCAAAACAGTTTCATGCATGCGACAACAGTGAGACAACAATAAAAACTGAAACAGAGCTTGGACAAGCTAGTATATAGGCAAACGACAACAAGTGTTCAAAGAAATCAAGCAAATAGTACTCCCACAAGTGAAAACACAAAAAGTGACATAAATGCAGCACAAAGCATGGGAAGTGGGCTTACCCCAAAAAAGTTGAGCTGAATGTGTCGACTGCTCCTAGATGTGATGTGGGGTGTTAGAGCTGCAAGGTTGATGTGAGGAATGAGCTCTTTAGCATCTGGTTGATGACTTTTGATAACATCAAGGTTGTGACATGCATGCCACGAATCTAGGGGAAGCGACACTTGGTGGGAGGTTTCGAAATTGCTCTTTGCATGTAACCTCCAACTGCTAAACATAGATCCCTGAAACCAGGGATGCCTTTTCATGCTGCCTTGGGAGAAGCAGCCCATGCATGCAACACTGTTTTGCTCAGTCCTGGAGGGAACTAGTTAACTGGGAGCTGGGCTGGCCATCTAGGAGATTTGTACAATTTCTGGGTAGAGCAGCTAACTGCTGCCCAAATTTGCACAAATCCTAGGCTGAACAGCCTGCTGCTAGGAAAATTTTCACAAATCCTACTAGGAGGGTTAGCTTGCAGGATTGCGCAATCCTAGAGCCCAGCAGGCTGTTCAGAGAGGATTGTGCAATTCCTGGAGGGAAGGCTGGTTGCCTTCTAGAAATGCGCAATTTTCAAGGGGAAGCTGCTCAGCTTGCAGCTGCACGAAGTCCAGGTGAGCAACCTGTGAGGGAAATGGATCAACAGTGATCGACAGGTTGTCTTTGTGCAAGGAAAACACTTGAAGCATGAGTACTTGATGAAGCAAGAAAAAGTGTTGCGTAAGGTTGGAAGGGAGGCTCCAAAACAGGCTAAGGAAAAATTTTGGAGGGTGGTTGTAGCTACTACAACACTTGGTGACACATTGGTAGACCTCCAGCTCTTTGAATGGACCTTGTTCATGAAAGGAAAGTCTAACACCTCCGAAAGTATTGTTCAGCTCTCAGCTCATATTGGATTCACACTAGTTTGATTGTAAGATGTAGCTTTTGCCAGACTCTTGTTCGATTGACACACATTCCAAGCCAAGGCAACACAATTGTTTCGATTGGGGTTGAGGGGTATATAGGTGCACAAGCAGTATAGTCGTTAGAGTCGTAGTTTCATCTCTGGTGTTGCTCCATTGCGAGCAGGCCTAGACAATACCTCGGTGGAGTCACATAGGAACACAAGCATCGCTCTGTTGCTAGCGAGCCTTGTCAGTACCCCGACGAAGTTACTTGCATCACCTCCTTGCATAGGAAGCCTTTCTCTTCTTTCATCGTATTCATTTTTCATTTTGATTTTTTTTTACTTTTGATTTTTTTTCATTTTCACTATGCATTGCACTTATTCTTTTAAGAGGTGGAAGAGGGATCCCGACTTATTTAGAGCAGAAGAGGTTGTTCCAGCAGATAAGTAGTTTATTATATCTCTGACGTGCCTATTAAGGTTTTCCCCCTCACCTTACTCTACTTGACTAAGCTGACAAGGGTTAACCCAAAAACAATCAACTAGAGAAGGTGACACTGGTTAGCGTGCAAGCGTTGTATTTACACCAAGGTTCACTTCGAACAATATGTATTTTCCTTTGACATATCATGGACTAAAAGTAACAATCTCAACATACAGAGGCAAGATGACAGATAATCAAGTAGTGATATATATACAAGCCCTCTTGTACTTTACCCAGCTCGCTTCAAGAGTCATACATGGTTTCATGCAAAAATAACCTATGAATGAAACAAGTGAATGAACTAACAATAAATAAAGCAAAGCAAGAGCATAAGCAAAAATGAAATTGAAGCAAGTAAAGAAACAAGTAAACAAACAAATAAGTAAACAAAGCATGTAAGCAAACAAGCATACAAGAAAACCACTGAAAGCAAACACTACTTATACTCCTACACTAACGGTACATGGGCCTGATCACATGAAGTGATACTTCCAATGCAGCCACCAGTGCATTGGTAGACCCATGTTGGTGAAGTCTTAGTCTGCGAGCAACCCAGTTGTGCGAACCAGCAAGCAAGAAAGATATAACAATGAAGACAACCACACTTCATGATTCAAAGTGCCCACGGGACATAAGTGAGTTCATGTGCATGACCGGTAGTCCGCAGACTTATCATGGTGCTGTGTGACACTACGTGCAACTTTGAATCATAAGCACACTCTTGACTGTGACATGCAAGCAAACGAAAGAAACAAAGATAACTTGCGTCATGCACGAGTGCTTGCAATGTAAGACTCCTCCAATGCATGAGAAATGGGATCGTGTAGTTCGAGTGGAGGAAGTAAAATCTGAGTGTTGGATTGATCTTGAGTGCATAAAGATGCATGATGAGGAGCCCTGAGTGTTTGAACAATTTCCTAATTGGAAGCGAAAACAACCTCAAGACAGCGAGGGCTTGACATAACCATCAGCTCGGGCTGAAGTGCCTCGATGGTTTGTGGGGTTTCGACTTCGTTAATAGATGGATCTTCGTAGACCAGTGGCTTAGACAGATTAACAATGAGTGAATCAACATCGTGATCGAATGATGAGGTGAAGATATCATGACAACCAAGATCAGAAAATTCAAGATGTTGGTTGACATCCTCATGGTTGGATGAATGACACAGAGGGGTAGATGAAAAGCGAACAAACTCATCCTCTATGTTTCTGGAAAAGACGGATGAAGGATCAAGTGGATTTTTAATGAGTAACTTATCCTTTCCATTGTCGAATGATGGACTAACATCCAGTGAGTCTTGCGAGTGATCAACAATGGGTGCATCTGTGGATGAATATACACATGGAAAAACATGGATGGCAGGTTCATCAAAGAGGTTGGGAAAGAACGAAGGGGATTTAGACAGAAGGGAGTCATCCTTCACCGAGTGTTGATGTTCAAGCTCCCACTCATACTCTTCATGAATGATAGTGCACGTTGGTTGTGAAACATCAACTCCATCAGTGGGTTTTTCCTCGTTCACAACAAGTGGAGAGTTTAGAATGGACGAACAGAAGATAGCATCATCCAGAGGAACACTTGAGTGCAAAGATGAAGGTTGAAGAAAAGAATGTAGATGAGAACTCGAAGGACTCACAACTAAATCTACACAAAAATAGAGTGGAGTGATGTTGGGAGAGTGTGAAGGATGAACAGGTGTGTGAGCATGATCCTCAACATCACTGGGCAGTGGTGGAGCTGCTAAATGAGAGGGAGGCAGATAGTTAGTTGAGACAGTGCCTGCTCCCACAGGAGATTGCGCAGTTCCATCAATGAATAATGTTGAGTGAGGCAGATTTCTTAAGGCAATACTCGAACTGGTCCCAAAGATAAGAAAATTTCATCTGGCTCTTCGAAGCTTGAAACTACAAGTCACGAAAGCGCTGCCACAAATCAATAACGGATTCATGCGGAGCCCTCCATTGCTGTAACAGTTTCCGGTCAATATAGTCTAGATCAAAATGATAGAACGTGTCTTCAATGAGATCACAAAAGTGCTTAAATGAGTGCACGGTGTCAGCTGGTAAGCTGAGCACCCAACGAAATGGAGATTCACGAAGTGTGTATGTAAGCAACAAACTAACCTGTTCGTAAGAAAACTCATCTTCCTCATAAATCATGAAAAGAAAGTTATATAAGTGCTCAAGCTAGGCCACTTCGCCTTCACCATCATACGTCTGAGTGGACAAGAGATCGAAAAGCTTCCCCAAGATGGAGACATCTTCACGATTTGAAAAACACCTCAGGGGAATAAGAGTGCAAGACTCCATGAAATATATGCAAAGGTTCAAAACTGTATGAGAGGACACAACTTGTCATTAGGCCCTCCTTCTAGTGCCAGAAATGTTGACGGTGTTGGACCCGCCAACATGTCAAGTGGTTCTCCCCAGTAAGAATCCCAATTAGACCTCAGACCATTTGGTGTAGGAGTCCAAATAGTGGGTTGTAAGGTAATGCTTTGACCGCGATGTCACACAAAGGCAAGTAAGATAACTCTGTCAGTAGCAAGGGTGTGACAGATGCAAAGAGTCTAGGAATGTGTACGAGAGGTTCCAACACTTTGAAGGGAGAGGAAGGTGAAGGTGAGTTCCAAGTTGAAAGGAATTAGTCCCAACATAGCTAGGAACACACCACACAAAGGACATCCATAGCTTCCGGTAGAGCAATCCACTCAAATGCGACAGTCACAACAATAAGGTAAGATAACACGAAAAACACTCACGATCAGTCTAAGATGAGTGTGACAGTTGATATAGCAAGGTTCATGAGAAAGGTCTATCTGATGTCCAGCAGAGCAGTCGACACGGAAAATGATAGCATTAACAACATATGCAACACATTAACACAAGATTCATATAATTTCATACAAATCAGTTCATATACAAGTACGTAAGTTAAACAACATATATCATTAAAGCAACCAAAATAGTCCAACTACAATAACAACATATGCATGAAAATATGTTGGCTCTTATTATTACAGAAGTGTAAGTCACAATCATATAATACACCATGTAAACCTACTAGCCCCAACAATGGAACATTACAACCACATCCGCCTGCTCCTCCAAAGAGATGTATTAGCTCTGTGTAGTGGAGAAGCCAAGGCACGTTACAATAATATCCAAGCCTTCTTCAAGATAGTCTTAGTAGAAGCTTGGCTGACCAAAAGCCCATACAATGAGTTATGAGGGACTATTTATAGCAAAGGGTGGGGTGACCCTTGACATTCCCCTTTGTGACAGTTCAACTACCCTCATGACTCTTCACCTACTCTATGACTGTTACGTCCAACTATTGACACTTGACTTACACTTGACATGACTCAATGTTACAATGCACATGTACTCATGTGAGACAACATGGCTTGAGCAAGCCCTACAAGACATCACTAACACTTGGTCCGCTGTGATGAGATCAACTCTTTGACATGCTTGTGATGGTGAAGGTGGTGAGCTGATGCCAAGCTTGGTCGTCTGTGATGGTGTGCATGCACCTCATGGTGACATCTTGCTGAAGCAAACTCTTGCCTCCATTGCAACCATTGCATTGGTTTGGCTCCTTCATCCAACTTGTCTGCTAATATGCACATGGTCTTCTTGGGTGCAGCTGAACCAGCAACACACTGATGCATAATGTCTGTGTTGATCTTCAAGTGTGTGCTGGTGATCATGCGCATAAACTTGCTGAAGTACATGTTCAGCACCAGTTGGACTTGCTTCTTGTCTTCGACTTGGTGAGTGTGTTGAATGGGTTGGATTGCATGCGTGCCCACAATGACATGCATGTTGCTGAATCCCTTGCATGTGATCACTAAAACTACTCACCATGTATGCTCAGTGTTAGCTATTGGGATGGATCTTTAAATTGTACGAGAACAGTTTCATCCGTGAATGAACGATGCGCCCACTGTTGTTCCTGATCCTGCTGCAACTCATTCGTCTATCTGTGCAGCTTCATGTTCTTCCTTGAGTTGTTGCTTTAGCACATGCAACTCCTTCTTTGTTCCATTCTCTATCTTCACACGATCTTCATGTCGCACCGTCACCTCATAGCCGAAGTCTCCAAAGTTTCTTTCATCATCAATGGATCTACTTGAGCTTGCAACCTTGTTCTGCCTCCATGTTGTCCACAACCCTCCTCTTGCATTTGGTATGTTGTCTTCAACTATTGTTCATGATGATGCTTGTTGTGATGTTGATTCTATCATATCTTGATGTCCTTGTCTACGAACAACATGATTTTTTTGTGGGTAGGCAAGTCCATAGACACTTGATCGACTGCATCCCCAAGTGTGCTCTGAATGATGTCTTCGTATTTGCTCTCTTGGAAACCATTGTACCTGTACTGCTAAGAGGCAGATGAACACCTGCGATACCTGGAGACATGGAAACACTCATGGCAAGAAATCTGTCAGTCAAAAACCAAAATGAACATGAGAACTGACTTGCAACATACCTAGGTGAATGATCATGAAGGTTGTGCAATTTCGGTCGGGAGACCGACTGCCAAGACTACACAAGGCATAGCCTTGGCTATTAGGAGATTGACCGACTGTTGGAACCGTGCAATGCATAGTCCAGTTTGGCTACTAACTGTTGGGATTGTGCAATGCACAATTCCAGCTACTAAGGTTGGCTCAAGGACAAATTTGCACAATTTCTTGGGCCAAGCATCCACTGTCCTCGAGAAGTGTGCAAAACAGTCTTGGAGGCTAGTGTTGGGCAGGAATGTGAAAATATGGAGAGGAAGGTGAGCCTTCCTTCCCTAGATTGTGCAATGCAGCCTTGGTGAAGGTAGAGTCATGGCCAAGGTTGGCCCGACTCGCCGATAGGCAACTGAAAGCAAGTAAGTCAATGAATGCATGGTGACACTAAGTGATAACAGAAGTGATTAATAGTCCATGCAAAACATGAATGAAATATTTAGGAAACAGATCAACATGCATATGGGTGAGGCTGTTCGCCAGTTGGGCAAACATCTATGCAAAAAAGTTTCATGCATGCGATAGCAATGAGATAGCAATGAAAATTGAAACAGAGCTAAGACAAGATAATATATATGCAAACGACAGAAAGCGTTCAAAGAAATCAAGTAAATAGTACTCCCATAAGAGAAAACACAAAAAGTGACAGAAATGCAGCGCAAGGCATGGGAAGCGGGCTCACCCCAAAAAAGTTGAGTTGAATGTGCCGTCTACTCCTAGATGTGATGTGGGATGTCAGAGCTGCAAGGTTGATGTGAGGAATGAGCTCTGTAGCATCCGGTTGATTAGTTTTGATAACATCAAGGTTGTGACGTGCATTCCATGAATCTAGGGGAAGAGACACTTGGTGGGAGGTTTCGAAATTGCTCCTTGCATGTAACCTCCAACTGCTAAACATAGATCCCTGAAACAAGGGATTCCTTTGCATGCTTCCTTGGGAGAAGCAACCCATGCATGAAATATTGCTTTACTCAGTCCTGGAGGGAACCCGTCAACTCAATTGCACATGCAAGAGATTGCTTGACTACTGGAGAGAAATGCACATTTCTGGTGGGTGATGAACTAGTTACCCAAGAGATTTGCGCAATTTCTGGGTAGAGCAGCTGACTGCTGCCTAGATTTGCACAAATCCTGGGCTGAACAGCCTGCTGCTGGGAAAATTTGCACAAATCTTGCTGGGAGGGTTGGCTAGCAGGATTGCACAATCTTGGAGCCCAGCAGGCTGTTCAGAGGGGATTGTGCAATTCCTAGAGGGAAGGTTGGTTTCCCTCCATAAATGTGCAATTTTCAAGGGGAAGTTGCTCATCCTGTAGCTAGAACAAGTCTGGGTGAGCAGCCTATGAGGGGAATGGATCAACTGCGATTGACACGCTGCCTTTGTGCGAGGAAAACACTTGAAGCTTGAGTACTCGACAAAGAAAGACAAAGTGTTGTGTAAGGTTGGAAGGGAGGCTCCAAAACAGGCCAAGGCAAAATTTTGGAGGGTGGTTGTAGCCACTACAACAGATCCCACATTCATGCTTGGAATATGGCACGAGGTTGATTGGTTGAAAGAGAGATTTGGTTCAACCCTATCTATGGTCAGGTGGTATGTGGAAGTCCCTGACTTGGTTGGCATTTTCATATGTTAATAGGAGTTCTTTTCTTGTTGGGATCTAGGGGCAATTGTATCAGTTATCATGTTGACATTATGGATGATTTACCATAGTTTCTATTTGTTGGTTAAATGTTCATTATATGATGCATTTTTTCTATGGCTCTTGACATGTTTTGATAATTTATTGAATGGTTGATGAATGCATGGGCTAACAAGTGTTATTGCAGCTAGTTAGAGAGGGCATAGAGCCTTCTTGGTGATTCTCAGATGAAGACTATCATTTTATGATGATATATGCATTCATGATCTATAGATTTCATGTTTACCATACGTTTGACAAAATGTCTATCATGGAATAGGCATGTCTAGGTCAATTTTTTGCTTGAGTTTTGAATGATTAGTATTGTCATCACCTTTGATAGGATTCTCAAATATTACAGGTAGTGGTATGGAGGCTAGCTTGAAAAAGTAGCTCAGATTTCGAAACCACTGTCACTAAACTGGGGATTTTAGGTCATAGCTGCATGGAAGTAAGCCTATGAGTGTAGTTATTTTATAATTTTATTCTAGATTCAAACTACATATTGTGATATGCTAAAACAATTAACTTGAATCTCCTCTACTCATCAGTGGAAACAAAAATTGATCGATGAAATCATGAAGCAAAAAAGGAAGAATTTCAATCACACCTAACACAATAATTTTTTGGGGAAAGCCCTAGCTAAAAACTCCTGCTATCTGTATATTGCATTAATCAGAAGATATAAGAAGAAAATACAATTCTTTTTCAACCCGAACATTCTATACACAAGAACAATCTATCTCACTTCTTCACAAACCATCTCAAGCCAATACTTAGCCAAATATGCAGCCTGCCAAGCTCCTACTTTCTTGCATTTTTCCCTTGGGAATTAGCCCATATTTAATTGGGAAATTTCTCACTCATAACTGCACAATCCATCCATAGGCCTTCCTCTGAATGCATGCACCATTGGTTTAATTTAGATGATTTTACAATTGATAGTACATTGTCCCTGAACTCTAATATCAACTGGGTCTTCCTCCAAATTGACATGCATGAGTTATTTATGAGTGAATTATCAGTTATCTAATTGATCATTGCATGTGAATTTAATCCAATTTAATTCACTTGACCACTCACTAGTTCCTCCAACAGTTAGAACTAGTTTAACTGAATTTAACTCAGTTAAACTGAATTAAATAATTACAACTCAATAAGAATTCAACCTAGGCCCCTAAAATTTAGGGATCACTCTACATGAATCTAGATAGACTCCCAAATTTAATTTACTGAGCCAACTAAGTCAATTTAACTTAGTTAACTATTACAGGTTGCGACGAGAATATAATTACAATTTAATTCCTAATTTAATTCAAGGACAAATTAAAATAGGATTTTTCTTGATGTTGTTTTTAACATTTAGGCTTGTTTCTATTTTCAACACTCCCTCTCAACAAGAAAATAATTCAAATCTATCCTGATCTAATACCTTTGCAATGTTATGCATGCAACTCTTGTCATTGTTGTTGTTGCTACTGCAACATTTGCAACCAAAAAGAATCCAAACAAATCAACTGAATTAATTGTGTTTGCAACTGTCTACTATGAAACTTTTGCTGCTGCTGACTTTTTTCCTAAGCCTCCTACTCTACTATCAATATTGCTTTTAACTCCTTAGTATTTTCCTAACACTAATCCTTTGGTTACTGAATACCATGGGCCCCCGTAGCAAGGTAATGATCCATGAGACAAACACACCTCAATGGACCCTGCCCAAATTTTTAAAACTCTTGGACTAAGGTTTAATATCAACCCACCTCTCACATGGAGGTATGATTGCATGAGATCCCTCTACTCACTTGGATAGAAGTTTCCCTCTACTAGAGGTTTCTTCTTGAGTGGATGTCTCCACTTGGTCTCCTCTCTTCTTCTCCAATTGTGGTTGCTCCACAACTTGTTGAGGTTGCTTCTGAGGTTGCATCTAAGGCTGCATGTTGAGAGGTAATTTATTCTCCCTCTCAACCACCAAGTCTCTAACCTTTGCCTTGCTCCTCAAGGCTTTACATGCATTTTGTACGTCAAGATCATATAGGTTCTTAACTCACACATTGATCTGTTTCACTTGTCCCGTGGCGATGTGTCTAAGGAAAACCTTTCCTTTGATAAAAATCACATCATAGCCATGGTCTTCCAAGATGGAAACATGATTCTTTAGTCATGGAACATACATCACTTCTGTGAGTCTGAGAGGGGAGCCATACTCCCTCTGAAAATTAATGGTATCGATGTCGATCGCACTATACCTCCCATCATCTCCAAACTCTATGGTTATCTTGAGGTCTTTCTCCTCCAAGTCATCGAGGAGATCTCTATTCCTCGTCATATGGAAAGAGGCATTGTTGTCGAGATACTACATGCTTCCTATTACAGTGATTTCCATGCATGCAATGAGAGTGAAATCAATTTCAAAGTGTGAAGCTAGAGCTTCGCCTACTACTACTACTGAAGGCTCCTTCTTGCTTTCTTTCTTCTATGGGCATTTCGTGGCATAGTGCCCGAACTCATGATAGTGAAAACACGTGATGTTCGACAAGTCCTTATTCTTGCCACCCTCCTTGCCTTGGGACTTATTTCCCTTAGATTTATTTTCTTGCTGACTAATGCAAAGTCCTCTTCCACTTCTTTGGATGAGGTCCCATCTCTAGTGTTCTTCCGAATCTCTTCTTGCACCAAGTTGGACCATAAATGCTCCCACTCTGGTAGCTTCTCCTTCCCATTAACTGAGTCTTGGTAGTTGTGCCAGCTCTTGGGAAGTCCTAGAAGTGTTAAGCTCACCATATTGTCTTCCGCAACAGTAACACCGACACTTCCAAGCTCATCCTGACATTGGGTGAACATGGTCAAGTACTTCAGAATTAAGTCGCCCTTCTCCATCTTGATCTTTCTAAGCTTGTCCTCCAGTGTCAGCTTCCAGTGGTCACTGTTGTTTTGAAACAAGTTTGTCAATGCCTTCCACATTGCAAATGAACTTTCTTTACCGTGGAGATTTGAGACAATATGATCTCGAACTCCTTCTAGGATAATCCTTCTCGCCTTTTCCACACACTTTCTGCACTCTGCCAGATCTTTAGCATCTGGTGTTAGAGGCTTCAGAACATTGTTGTCTATGAATTCCTTCAGCCCGTTGTCTTCGAACACTTCCTCCATCCTGTCCTTCCAAGCTATGTAATTCGAGCCACCCTCAAGGGCATACTCAAGTCTCAAACTGTAGAACAACAACCTGTTGGCTCTGAAGCATGAAACTGCAAATTTGATTTCACTTGCACAACAAAATCATATTCTCCTATTTTATAGTTATTTTAGCTCCAATACCATGTAGAATTTTATTGTAGATTCAAACTGAAAATTGTGATATACTAAAACAATTGACTTGAATCTACTCTACTCATCAGCGAAAACACAATTGATCAATGAAATCACGAAGTAGAAAAGGAATAATTTCGACCACACAAAACATAATAATTTTCTAGGGAAAGCCTTCGCTAAAAACCCTTGTTATCTGTATATTGCATTAATCATAAGATCTAAGAATAAAATATAATTCTTTTTCAACCCGAACAATCTCTGCACATGTACACTTTATCTCACTACTTCACAAACCATCTCAAGCCAATACTTATCCAAATCTACTTCTTTCCAAGTTCCTACTTCCTTGCGTTGTTCCCTTGGGAATTAGTCCATATTTAATTGGGAAATTCCTCACTCATAACTGCGCAATCCATCCATAGGCCTTCCTTTGATTGCATGCACCATCAATTTAATTTAAATGATTTTAGAACTGATAACACACTGTACATGAACTCTAATCTCAACTAGGTCTTCCTCTGAACTGACATGCATGAGTTATTTATGAGTGAATTATCAGTTATCTGATTGATCACTGCATGTGAATTAAATCCAATTTAATTCACTTGACCACTCACTAGTTCCTCCAACAATTAGAACTAGTTTAACTGAATTTAACTTAGTTAAATTGAATTAAATAATTACAACTCAATAAGAACTCAACCTGGGCCCCTAAAATTTAGGGATCATTCTACATGACTCTAGATAGACTCCCAACTCGAATTTACTGAGCCAACTAAGTCATCTTAACTTATTTAATTGTTACAGGTTGATATGAGCATAGAATCACAATTTAATTCCTAATTTAATTCAAGGACAAATTAAATTAGGATTTTTCTTGATGTTATTTTTAACATTTCTTGTTGCTATTTTCAATAGTTATGGGGTTCCAACTACTGTGGAGGTAGTGTCAAGGGTGCGGTTATGGAGCTAGGTCAGTGAAAAAGGCTCTAGTTCAAGGATTGATCACTTGGAGTGATTTGCAACCTCCTAAGTTGTTTGTGGTCCCTGAGGGATGTCAGAGGGTTGTTGGTTTTTCAGCCCCACTTCCATAACTAGAACTTTGAGGTTGAGTCATATCATAGTAACACTCATCTCATGTTTACCAATGAGAGCTTGTAGAAATGGGTAAATGTGGGAGGAGTTGTTATAAATTAACTTAAGAAAGAATAAGAAGCAATTATCAGTTTAGAAGATCATTGGAGAATAGAATTACAATTTAATTCCTAATTTAATTCAAGGAAAAATTAAATTAGGATTTTTCTTGATGCTATTTTAACATTTCTTGTTGCTATTTTCAACATTTATGGGGTTCCAACTACATGGAGGCAGTGTCAAGGATGCGGTTGTGGAGTTAGGTCAGTGAAAAAGGCTCCAGTTCAGGGATTGGTCACCTGGAGTGATTGGCAACCTCCTAAGTGGTTTGTGGTCCCTGAGGGATGTCATATGGTTGTTGTTTTTTCAGCCCCACTTCCATAACCAAAACTTTGAGGTTGGGTCATATCATAGTAACACTTGTCTCATGTTTACCCTGGAGAGCTTGTAGAAATGGGTAAATGTGGGAGGAGGTGTTATAAATTAACTTAAGAAAGAATAAGAAGTAATTATCAATTTAGAAGATCCTTGAAAAATCAACATTGAATCAAAACATGCATTATAGAGTAGCCATTAAGGGAGTTTATAGAACTAATTCTAAACCTAGCTGAAGAACTTTTAAAGTTTCTATGAAAGGAAGATCATATGTCGCTAAGAATAATCAATTTTTAATGAAGCTAAGATATATTGGTAGAAGCTTTAATTTCTACAAGAATAGGGATGAAGCCCCAAGTTCTGAGCCTAATTCCATCTACTAAAAGACCAAAATGCCTTAGATTGATAGTCCAAAGTCCAAGAATGCCCCAGTTTGGTTGTAGAAGGAAAAAAAATCCTCAGGGATAATCTTATGAAGGCCAAGAATGCCTCGGGACTAATGGTAGAAGGCCAAGTGGTTTCATAGATGACCTCAGAGAATATGAAATGTCACAATTAATGAAAAAAGAATCCTACATTTCGTTTTTGTTTGTAATCCTTTTATGGTGCATTAGGTCACAGATTTTATTGATGTTTCATAAGACCATGTCAACAAGAAGGAAAGTTACAATCCTAACTTAGATAATTGGAGCATAACTTGTTTATAGGAGCATGAAATTGTGATGGAAGGTGCCATGTCTTGTATTGATGTGATTGTGATTGTACTAATGATGTAAGCCTCAATGATTAAGGCCAAGGAGCCTCAGGAAGCAGCCAAAAGTAGTTCAAAAATATATGTCTGAGAATAATCTAGGAAAGTCATCTTTTGTGAATGAAGTCTACTTTTAATCCTTAAATTATGGAAGGGATTGAACTGATGTTTAATGGAAAGTTTGAAGTGTCCTCCTTGAAGATCTATTCTACCTACCAAGTCTAATAAAAGTTACAAATCGTATTATTTAAAGGACTTTGTTTCCATATAAAGCACATTACATGTTGTTTCCATGCAAGCACATTGCAGTGGTGATGTGCTTAAATAAGAGTATAAGGCATGGGAATAGAAAGCTACAAAGAGATTAGTAAAGCTATAAGTATGTGGTTTGATGCTTGAATGAAAGGTATCTAGCATCGCTCAACTTACCTTCAGTGATTGCGATTAAGATCAAAGGTTTTACTTTGAAAAAATTCTTCTAAACCTCAGCTAGAGGAAATGCTCAACAAATAGGCTTGTCAATAAATATGCTTGGTTGAAAATACTTGCATCAAATTTGTTTTCATGGGAATCTAAATAGGATTGTGATATGCTCCCTATTCATATCATAGGAAGGTATCAAAGGTTTGATCTATTGTCATCCTTGAAGAAACCATTAAGGGAAGTTATGAAGCTATAAGAAAATATTGTTAGATAATTTGTAGCATGAAAGAAATCCTGATATTTCAAGAAGAAAAGATAGTATCACAATTCAAAGTTTTTCTCAAAGAAAGTCAAAGCCTCATAAAGGATGTATGTGATCCATAAACTGCATCGAACGTTAAAGTGTGATATAATGGAGATGTGTTTTTCCTTGAAGATGTTGCATTGTGTTCAGGTAGGATGTTGAAGCTATAAGCTCTTAAAGTATTAATGCCATTTGTTGTCATGGACCATGCACTGTTAAGTAAAGGCCCTAAAAGATGCATTGCATATTTTGCTGATAATGTATGACCTATGTTGTAAATATGGAATATGGATGCCCAACCATGGAGTCTATTATCTAGGCAGTCAAAATTCAAAACAAGGAAATATATCACTATCACTATTATACACTTGAATAAAACACACCTTGATGAAACAAGTTCGTTGGACATGGCAAGCTTACAATGTAAAAGAGGCCAAGTCCCCTTTCAAGTTTGAAGAACAAAGCCCTCTCAAGAAAGATGAGTCATTTCCAGAGCTTGATGTGTCCTTATTATTATTACTGTTATGATGAAGGATAAGCTCTTGGGTTGAAAAAGTCAAAATCAATGTTTAGTTGAGAATACATATTTGAAAGAGTATCATTGTAAGTAATGTTGAAGTAGTGACCAAGTATGTTCTCTTAAGAAAGACAACCCACATTTATATAGCAAACTTTATTGGAGATTCTTAATCTTTGCCTAAGTATGATATCAAGATGGAATATCTTGTGTTGTAGTGGCTACAACCACCCTCCAAAATTTTGCCTATGCTTCGATTTTGGAGCCTTCCTTCCTTCCTTCATTTTCACTTGTGTTTGCTAACTTAGCTCATTCTTCTAAGTCACAAGTTGACCTCTCAACTTGGTCACACATCATTTCTAGGCTTGCCTCCAGAAATTGTGCAACCCTTGAAGGCAGTCAACCTTGATGATTGGAATTGTGCAGTTCAGACTAGCAGTCAGCCTTGAGCTCAGAAATTGTGCAGTCATGGAAGGCAGTGAATCTTGATGATTGGAATTGCACAGATCATACTGGAAGTCAGCCTTGGGCTAAAAAACTATGCATTCATGGAAGTAAACCCAACACTGAACCCAAAAACTACGCAGCCCTCACTAAGCTCAAAAACTGCGCAGTACACACTGAACCAGAAAGTTTCCTAGTTTCCCAGAGCTACGCAGTCTTTCTCGGTAATGTGCATGGAAAGCACCCCCTGGAAAATAAATAAAACTAAAGGGAAAAAAGCATCCCTAGGAAATAGGGATCTATTTTTAGTATCCTGAAGGAGGCACTTTTGCTATTTTTAGAAACTTCCACCAAGTGTCACATTTTCCTTGACTTTAGGCATGCGCGTCATAAATTCCAATTTGCTCAATTCTATGTAATGGACACCTCTAGAGCTCATTTTTACATTCGATCATCAATATCTAGCATTCTTGAGGAGATCAAGGAACCTTCAGAGCATTGTTGTCACTTTTCCGGGTGAGTTTTTCTTTTATCGCTTTTTTCTGCTTTTCTGTCGCTTTTTGTCGTTTGGCTTGTGTGAGTGTTGTTTCACTTGTTTCTATTCTTGGTTAATGGAGTTTTAACTTGCTTTAGCTTGTAGAAGTGTTGTTTTAGTTTGTCATTTTCCTTTCACAAGTGTCGCATTGATTTTCTTATTTTTGCACCAATGGTCATCGTCTTGGCAACTCTCCTCGCATACTTGAGTTTATGTCTGTTTGTTGAGTTTTTTTTCACTTGTTTTTCATTGATTTATCCTAAATTATTCATATTTTCACTTAAGCTCACATTATCATTACTTTATGCTCATTTTTAATGCCTCCATCAAGCATATATGCACTTCCCTAGGTCGGATTTTGCCTTGCCCAGCTGGGCACTATGCAATCCTAAGGCTCAAGCTCCAAGCTTGGCCTCTAGAACTGTATAGTGCGTAGTACAGGCTATCCCCAACTGCACATTGCACAGTTCCAAGGCTCAGCCTATCAACCTTGGCCACTGATACTGCGCAATGCACAGTATCTCCCAAGCTCTACCCAAGTTGAACCACGCATTACGCAGTCTCAAGCCTTAGGTTGCACCCTTGGCAGATGGGACTATGTAATGCATAGTTCCCACAACTTACCAGTCCCTCTTGTAGGTGAAAATTGTGCAATCCCTCTCATCAGATGCCCGGATTACTACTTGATCATGCTGTGAATTTATATTTGCAAGAGCTAATGTTTGCTTACCATGAGTGTCATTTTTGTCCCACTAGTACTACATGTGTGAAGAACTTCTCTCCAACAGTTATTGTTACCATGGCACCAAAGATATTTGCTTCAAAAGAGGCCACTGAAAGAAGTACTGGGGAAGCAGTTGAGCAAACACTAGTTAACTTGCCAATATATGCATACACTCAACTGTTCATAGAAAAGGAGTCAACACTAACATGGCAGCAAGTCCAACAGCAGTAGTAGAAGGAAACAATCTAGTACAAGACTAGGGAAAGAGAAGTTGTTGACAAAATAGAGGGAGAACAAAGCTGCAGAGTAAAAGTAGATTCAATCTTCATGTAGGTAGCTTTGGTAGCAGAAGCAAAAGGAAGCAGAGGATACAAAGAGAAAAGCGAAGGAAGAGCGAAGAGAAGAGCTTGCAGGTAGCAGAACTGAGATCGAAGTAAGCAGAACAAGAATCGAAGAAAGAACGGTAGCTGAGGATGAAAGAACAGGAAGAGAAGCAGATGTAGGAAGAAGAAAAAAGGCAAGGTGTGATGACAAAGGAAACAATTACATTACATGTTGAAGAGATGGAACAACCAACAACTGAGGAGGAAGGTGAACAGATGCAGAATCGGGATCTTGCTCAGCAGATTGAGCAATTGATTGAAGTGACAGACATGGAATTGGAATAGGAGTCGAAGCATGAAGATGTTGATCTGATGCCGAGAGAACCACAGGTCATCCCTCAGTCTCCGCTAGCTCTAGCAGCAAAGCCAACCCCAAGCAAGCAAGGAGATGTTGTTCTCCTTGATGATGATCCAGTCATGGATGTGTACAAACTATCATTCGATGAGTTCCAGAAGAGGATTATACAAGCGGGGAGGAAGCATTTTTTGGATGATCATGCTTCACCTGCATTCATCAAAGAAAGGGTGATAGTGTCAGATGCTAAGAAGCATCCAATTGCCATTTGCAAAGCTAGCTTGGCCTATGCAGGAGAAACAAGATCATTTGTTCAATATTTGACGATCGAGAATGAGAAACTAGTGCAAAACTTGTAGGTTTCCAGGCAAGAGGCAGAATAACTCTGATCAGCAGTGTGGAATGCAATTTCTACATTAGGGAGATGAGAGAAGTGATACTTGTTGGCGTACCAACACTTGGAGAAACCATGTGAAAGCTCTATGATGGGTTTGTCACCGTGCATAAAGTAGTTTTCTGTTTGCATGGCCTACAACAGCAGAGCAAAGAGTTTGTTAAAACTCTCAAAAACATACATGTTTCCATCGCCTATGTACTTGAGTGTACAATGTGGTACAAAGGGGCCCTGATTTACTTAGTGAAGAAAATGAAGCCACAATAAAAGCTGGAGAAAGTGAAGGTTTGAATGTTGATTCAGAAAAACAGGCAGCTCGCCTCATTCATTGGCATCACAAATGCCTCATATGTGTGGTTGTACAGTAGCTTGTTTGCCTTGTTTAGAACACACAAGATCCAATCAATCGGTTCCCTCACCAAAGCTAAACCCAAGAACCAAGTTTGGCAAGAGGTTGAAGAGTAATTGGAGCAGCTAAGATAGGATGCCACTAGGGAAGACTTGGAGTTGAGCGCACACATGAAAAATTCCACGGTGGTCCTATAAAAGTCAAAACAATGTTGCTCATGCTTCAAAATGAGTTGGACACAGGTTCCAAGACAATGTACCTGGATGCCATGGAGGCTAGAGTCCACTTCCAGTAAGACACCGTCAAGCAGTTTGGGGACACCATTGCACAATACCAATATTGGAACCAATATGTGACCGAGAAGTAGCAAGTGGAGGTTTTTGAGCTAGAGTGTCCCCAAACTCAAGCATCATAATGTTTTGTCTTATTAGGTTGTCAAGTTGTCTCTGCCCTATTTTGTCTTATATGGGTATGAGTGTAAATGTAATATTATTTTTAATTATGTTATAAGTGAAATTCCAAGTGCCATTATTGGAATATGAAAGGTCATAATGTAATGTAATGTGTTATTTTGTGAATAAGTTGAAGAGTCATGAGGGTATTCCAAAGGTCACAAAGGGGAGTTGAAGAGTCACCCCCCCTTGTTATAAATAGAACCTCATAACTCTTGTAAAGGGATTTTGGGAGCCAATATTTTGGCTAGGTTTGGGCTTAGGAAGAGACTTGGAGTATTGTGAAGAGCCTTGGCTTCTCCATAATGTAGAGCGAGTATACTTCTTTGGAGGAGCAAGTGTTTTTTACTGTAATGTTCCACTATTGGGGCTAGTGGTCATCAATGGTGTATGTAAGGATGGAAATTTCACTTATAATAATAAAATCGGAGCCAACATGATTTCATGCATATGTTGTTAATATAGTAGGACTATTCTTGTTGTATTGGAAATGTATGTTATTTAACTTATGCATATGCTTATGAACTATTTCTTTTGCATTTGTACAAATCTTGTTGAATGTGTGTTGTTGGATTAACTCATCACTTTAACTTGTGGACTATTCCACATCTTAACTTGTGATGTCATTTCGCTCGTGTGTTCCTTTCAAGCTACATACTATTATAGGCTTCCAAGGGGCACACTTCCTTTTCCCTTCGTGTGTTGGAACCTTCATGCATCGCACTTGACTCTCCGCAGGGTCACACACTTTCTCTCACCCAAAGTTATCATACTTCCCTCTATGTGTTTCCATGGTCAAGGCATAACATTACCACCCACTCATGGGACTCTTACTCCAAAAAGAGTGAGGTCTAGTTGGGACTTCATATCAGGGAGATCCCCTGAATATTGGAGGGTCCAGCATTGTCAACACCTTGATTGTTTGTTGAGGCCTGGGGACTCTATGGTTTTTGGAAATTTGGATGTGGAAAGGAGAATTTCTACATTACAAAGTTTTTTGGACTTGAAAAAGGTGTAAAATTAGTTTTAGGGTTTGTAAATCCTAGAACAGTAGAAGTCTTGGATGTGAAAATCCTATGATTTTTGGATAAAAACCTAGATTTGGACCTAGAATAATGTTTATGATGAAAGAAGAAACCTTATCTCAGGCAAGGAAGGAATGACATTATGCTAATGATTAGGATGAGGTTGATAAAATTTCAAGATGTATGTAAGAAGGCTAAGATCAAGAAGGAGCTGACATTTCCCTATAATACTCAAAAGATAAGTAACCTATATATCTCTTCCTTAATTATTGTTATTATTGTTCTACTATTAGTCTCTTCTCTTTATATACTTACTTGGTTATAATTTTTCTTCCATGGCCTCCTAGTGAGGATTGCAAGTAAATAATGAAGGCTACCAAGGCTATGGCAGTAGATGGAAGTAATCGAAGAACAAAGCAAAGCTTGTGATAAGAAGACTCTCCCAAAATCATGATTTGTGTTGAGGGATATTGTACTAAATGAGATCTGAGCTCAAAGGGAGTAGGCAAATCAAAAAGGTTGGAGTATACCTTTATTGTGTTGAAGATAAGTCAGTGGTGGCTTTCAAATGGATCTATATAATCGAGCATGCAGTAGATGGCAGCATAGAGAGACTAGAGTGTTCTCCTAGAAAGAGGGAGAGGATCGTGAAAATACATTTTCTCTGGTTCCCAGGTACAATTCTAATATAATTATTGTTACTTCAGTTAAGGAATTACATAAGATTGATGTAAAGGCTATTTTTATCAATGAAGAAATTGAGGAAGAAGTGCACATGAGCCACCTCAAGGCTTTTATGGATATGAAGGAGTCTCTTGCTTACAAAATGTCATACCTCAAACTTGGATTAATGCATCAAGTTTGATCCTATATGATTTTTTTTATGAAATAAGAAGGACTCATGTGTTAGAAGGATAAACATTGGTAGAACGATTTGGTTCCATAACATAGGGAGAAGTCAGGGCTTCCTTAGGAAACTTTATTCTAGCTTTAGAGGGAATTGATCTCTAAGTTCAAGATGAAGGAACTAGATTTCATGCCATACCTCCTTGAAGAATAATACTAAGATCCCTCATATATTTTTTGGATGATGGACTATCAGGCTAGACTAGAAAGCTACAATGATAGAGGGAGCAACCATGATTTCCAAAATAGAATCTATTTCAAAAAAAGCACCAAGTTATGGTAACCAGAAGGTAGCCATGGTGATGGCTCCAGTGAAGGAATTTGATCAGTTTGTGGTTGAGCCAATGCATGTGGATCAACATGTGTTGAAGTACCAGCATGGTTCAGTTGGTCATGGCACAACCAGTTATGATTAGAGATATGTCTCAAACAATGAAGTTCAGTTTTAGGGGTTCACAGATTCAAATTGGGTAGACAGTGCAAAAGATTGAAAGAGTTCATCAGGATATCACTTAAGTTTAGGATCCATTATGATTTCTTGGATGAGTAGGAAGTAGACATATGTTGCACAAATTACTACAGAAGTTGAGTTTATTACAACTTAGTTGGTGAGTTATGAAGCATTATGGCTTCAAAAACTACTTACATGATTGTTTGATCAAGTGCAGATGACGACCAGGATGACATGTCAAATCACAGTGAGATATAGTACCAAGACATGGAACAAAAGGAGAAATATGGTTCCAATACTATTCTGTAGTCAAGCAGATTGTTGACAAAACCTCTATCCCATAATGAAGTCTGTATACTTTAAGGACAAGCTTGGAATGATTGAGCATGTATCTCTCAGCAAGAGGGAGTGACAAAATTGCATCATCAAGGACATTCATTCTCTCTAGGTTAGATTAACAAGGAGAATCATTTGGAGTGTTGATATGATAGCATCAGGGACATACATTCTCCTTGTATCAAGTGCATTGACTGAAATTAGGGATAATGGTCGGGTAGAGGATGGTCATTCTTCTTGTGTCGAGTATGTTGACCGGAATTAGGAAGAATGGTCCTAGAGGCCAAGAATCACTCAGATATGTTCACGAGGATCAGACTATCCAGATAGGTCGAAAGAGCAAATTGAGCATCAGGCCCATAATTACTCATGAAGAGTGAGGCCTTTAGAGATTCACCATCAGTCAAAGATATTGACCAAGATGATGGTGAACCAAGACTATTCTATATACCATGTGTCAGAGAGACCGAAATTATGGTCAATAGTTGATGTTAATGATCTACCATGTGTCAGGAGTATCGTCTAGGATTATGGGGATGATGCACCATAGGTCAGAGGTACTAACTAGAATTATGGTACCTAGTTGATGTTGTATATTTTCCCATAGGTCAAAGTTTTTGACCAGGAGTGTTGAATTTTGTAGCTATGGTTGGCCTTCATAATTAATATTTTAGCCCTTGATGTATATTTAATAATGAATATATGAAATGATATTCATGTTGGCTTCAAAAGAGAAATTTTGAAATGTATGGTTTGCATCAAGTCGACCTTAGTGAAGGGACACACCGCCTCCCAAGAAGGATATATATATATATGTGTGTGTGTGTGTGTGTGTGTGTGTATGTCATTCTATCTCCTCCTCTTGGAACCATTCGACCATATAACACAAGACATCTTCCAATCCAAGAGAAGGAGGAAAAATCTAAGAAGGACAAAGACTAATCTAACACTTCCTTTCTCTCTTTTGACTTTGCACATGTGACCTTCTATCTCTTTTTTGACTTCAAGTTGACCTTAGTGAAGGGAAACACTGCCTCCCAAGAAGGATATATATATATGTGTGTGTGTGTGTGTGTGTGTGTGGGACACACCACCTCCCAAGAAGGATATATGTGTGTGTGTGTGTCATTCGATCTCCTCCTCTTAGCATCATTCAACCTTATAACACAAGACATATTCTAATCCAATCGAAGGAGGAAAAGGCCAAGAAGGGCAAAGACTAATATAGCACTTTATTTCTCTCTTTTAACTTCGCACGTGTGACCTTCTATCTCTGTGTTGACTTCGCATGTGTGACAAGTTTTTGGGCATATCTCGCAGTAAGTCTGAGTTTTCATAGATCTAGGAGGAGGCCGAAATTTTGGCCCTAGCAGAGCAGATCAAGCCAAGACTTTTGGGCAGCATTGTGACTTGAAAAAAGGCACCTTGACCAGGTTTGACCAAAAATATATTGTTGGCCAATTTTACTTTGAATTTGACTAGAATAATTAGATGTATCTCTTGTTGAACTGAAGAATTTCTCTAAGGAGAAAATTATTTGGTTTTTTCCCCAAGTGGGTTCCCCCAAGGTAAATATTGTGTTTCTTATTTGATTTTCTCTTTGTGATCCTATTAGAATTTTATTTCTACTGTTGAGATCCTCTGTGTAATTTCTTTATGATGAATATGAATGCCAGAAAAATTAACTTAAGAAATCATAAGAAGTAATTATTAGTTTAGAAGATCCTTGAAAAATCAACATTGCCTAGGTTTAAAAAGGTAAACATGTGTTCACAGACACCTCATCTTTCTAGAGCAATTGGCCTACCCACTGGAGAATATCACATCTCTTTACTTTGTTTCGACAATGTGAATGTAATGTTTTTTTTTAGCAGGAACCGAGTATAATTTTGTATTAAAAAGTATGAGAAAAAATCTCAGATGAAGTACAAGATACAATAGATAAAATAGGTTGCTTCTCAAAATGGTTATTTCTGTCTCCAACTTGTATCTACTTTATGAGTAAAATTTATTTAGGTGATCAGAGTTACTGTCCTCCCAAATATCTCTTATGGATGCATAAGAAATGATCAAACAAAAAATTAAATTTACATTTCATGTGATTTGTAGATGTCAATTATGTGGTTGATTATGAGAGGGAACACTTTTTCTTCAGAATTTATATTTTTGTCCTTTTCCCATTGTGTCCTCATCTCCTCCATCTAATAGCACAAGAAGTCTAATTCATTCTTCAGGATGTGCAGGTGAGTTTGAAGGGATTGCATTCCTTCTAGCAAATAGATGATTTCATGTTGCATTGTTTGGAGGGTTGTGTCCAACCCATTGTCGCCCCCCCCCCCAAATCCATAATTTTTTTGGATTCAACCATCAGGTATAAACAAAAGTTTGAAAGAAAGCACAAACCAACTTCCCAAATTGCCTCAACTTTGTGTATGTTAATACTAAGACCTAACAACGGGGGAGTCATGATCATTTTACCAATAGGAATTAAACCAATTAACATAAATAGATACCACAACGAGACCATGCCACCTATAGAACCACAATTACTTAAACTTTTGAGCAACTATGAGAGCATAAAGAACCTCCAAGGGAACCAAAGATGTTGAAGTGTCTCGTTCCTCATAACTCTTGTTCCAATCAAATGTAAATCCCAAGGAAGTGCACACTAAGTCTCTTAGAATTAAAAAAAAATACATAAAATATTTTCCAGGAAAAATGAGAATCAATGGAAACCTTCAAAAGTAAAGGAACAGAAGTACCAAGGGACAAAACACCCCTCATTTGAAGCCACGTGCACCATAATGAAAAGTGACATACTGATGATTCTTGTATCATCCTTTGAGACTATAGAGACCTCATGGAGGTGATAGTAAGCCTCACTGACCCACCCAAAAAAATGCCTAATGCAAGAAGAGACTCCCAAGTTGAACCAACTTATCCACAGAAACATTAAACTTGTGTCCCCATGAAGATTCCCACACTCATAATAGAATTCCAAATGTGCGAATGTAAGATAATAGTCAAACATAATCAAAATAATAGAAAGAATATAATCCAATCAATGTGAGTGGGGGGGAGATTTACCTCCGATGTGAGAGCTCCAAAGGAAAAGTTGAAATTTACAAGCTAAACTTGTCACTGCAAGTTCACGTAGAGATATAATTTCCCGCTATAAACCTTAAAATCCATTCTCGACTGTTGATAATGCCACTCTTCCCTCATCTCCCAAACAAAATCTTTGATTTTTATTGTAAATTCCCTTGCAATTGGCATCATGAGAGTAGTTATCATCCTCCATGAAGTATCATTCTTTTTATCCTCATAATCCATGCAATCGTGTGATCTTATCCCTCCCCTTAAAGCAATAAGCCATGAAATCACCCTCGCCGCAGGTTTCAGGATCATTATTGTAGAGAAAAAATTCCTCACATCACTTAAACCTCCATGCCCCCTGCTCATCAAGTTCCCTTTGCTCTGAATCACTTCAAGAAATTGATAAGATACTACCTATTAGGGAGTGTGAATTTGTGCCCCGTGCTGATGGATGAGGGACCAAGGCTAGGTACCTTTCCCCCCTTGGCCTATCTTGATTATTATTGAAAAATTAATCCATTCCATATGAGACAAGGGATTGAAGCCCATAGGTTATGTCCTTGACATACTAGCTCTCCTTTGGAGAGAGAGGAGCCCAGGTTGGCCAATTCATTGGCTATAACATTGTTAGCCTTTAACACAAGATAACATTGCCTTCTAGGTATGAGACTGAATAAATGAAGATCCTTTTGATGGTTTGAGAAAGATTAAGATCAGAAAGGAAGATTGAGATCAAAAGGGAGAGATCCATTCAGGATTCTTGAGAGAATGAATAGTGAATCTTGAACCATTATTATCTCTTGTATTTGTATTTGCATAACTTTTTTTAATCCTTGGTATATAGCATATGCTTCTACAACATTATCATTCACCTCCCCAAAACCCTAAGCAAATTTGAATTCCTAATGTTGATAAGGGTGAATGATCAACCCCCCCGACTCTCATCACCCCAATGAATGTAATGTTAACCATGAAAGTCCAACATAAAGAATCTTCCAAGCTATTACATCTTCTTTGTAATGTCCTCCAACTTGTCTTGCAAGTGCTTCATCTATGATCCTTCCTCTTTCATGTTATAAAGCACATCTTCAAAGCACATCATTTGTTCCTAGATTATACAAGTATCCATTCATTAAGTGAATAGTGTAGCTTTCATAAACATAACCTTATTTTTCTTCTCAAGAAGCTCTCCAGGACCATTTCCTTCCTTCAAATATTGGGCTATTTCAGCTAAATCATTTGGTGTTACCTTGACTTTATGAAGGTGTGCATCACATGAATCACATTCAATTCCTATTGTTTCTTCACCCATGTTGAGTAAGGAAAGGTGATCTACAGTGACATTATTTTTGTTTGGTTGAAGAATAATATCAAATTAAAATCCTTGAAAAAGAAATAACCACCAATACAATTTCCCTCGATGAATTCGTTTATTTGCTAGATATTTCAATGCCTAGTGGTCTATAAAGAAAGTGAATGGAATTGTAAAAAAAATTATGTCTAAACTTGTGTAGGGATAAAATTGAGGCTAATAGGGGTGGGAGGAGGGGGAGGGTTATTTTATAGCCCCGATGGAAAATTGGTTACACGGTATGCCTACGGGTTGGGATCTATGACCAACAATCAGGTTTAAATTCACATCCTAATGTAAGTTCTTCTTCTATCAAAGCTATTCAAGCAACTGATATCACCATCCTTGGAGACTCGCTTATTATTATCCAACATCTTCACTCTGGAACTTGGAAAAAAGGTGGTCACTTGCACAACCTTTTGAAGAGAATCAGAGCATTGTTGGATGAATGATCCCATAAATATTTCTTCTATATCCCAATAAAATAAAACATTGAAGTTGATAAGAGCGTTAATCATGCATGCCAGCTTAAAGCTAGGAAACTTGAAACCAATGGGGATCAGTGTTGGTGCAATCTACCTCAATGATAAACATGGAAATAAGTATTAAGATGGTTAATAATTATACAAATATATCTAACCAATGTTAAAGTATTTATAATCTAATGCTTCATATTGGGAAAATTTTCCAACATGTGGAAAGGAGCCTCACTCACGTCATGGAATCTCATAATCACACTAATCACGCATATGACGTGAGCCTCATTTTATTCCAATGTCTAGCAGATCATGTCCAGAACATCTCATCCACTCGAAAGCCACAGAGAAAATCTGTAGCATCTCATATGCTTGGAAGCATGATGATTTGTTGTATGAAAGTGTTTATGAAAGGTTTGTCTTAAATTATTATGCATGTGGTATTCAGCGGTGGTGCCATAAAATGATGACCTATTAATCTTGTAGCTTTAGGGGTTTATCCTTATCAAATTTCCTTTCTAAGAGTATGGGTTGCCAAATTCAGAAGATATCATGGCCTCCAAGCCAGGTAGTGGAAGCAAAACTCATGCCTATACGACACAATCTTAGCTTTGGACATATTTCATGCTTGAAGTTTGAAGTTGATCTGGAAAATTGGATCATAGGATTAACATGGGTATACCTAACTACTTTCCCAGCTCTGAAAATGGTGTTTTTCCTAATAAGGAACATAATCATCAATTGGAATGTACTCCTGTCAACAGTGTTACAGCATGAAAGAATCATAAGGTGGAAGTGGCATCTAGATTGGTGACTTCTATGTGGAACTACTAGTATCCACAGAGACCAGAGTGACCTCTACAACACTATAAAGAAAGAAATTATATGTTTTATTAGACAATTTATTCACTACATCTGTTTTGTTTCATGTGTAGACTTTTGTCATAGAGTTTAGCATTTTGTTGCTTGACTCTAGCCCTAATTCCCTTCCTTTGTCCCAAAGAAAAGGCACTCTCTATTTGAGGATAATTGGCTCACCCAAAAGCATCGGCTCAACATTGAATTTCCTGGGGAGGAACTATTGTTCCTAGACATTTGAGAATGAGGTGGAATCAATATGTGGTGGGGCCCCATAGGAAGTGTTGAGAGTAGTGAAGGTGTGGGGAGAATGAATTGTGAATGTATAAACTTAGTCACCCAAATGAAACAAAAAGTGGATGTGCTACAAGTATATTTACTTGTCTTAAATTTGAAATTGAAAGAATATGGGCTGTTCACAGTCCAAGTAATGGAGGAAAACCAATCTATAAAAGAACAATTGGCTAGGAAAGATGACGAGATGGATGCATTACACAGTCAACTATTGGATATCCAAGATAAAATTAATATGTTAAAATATCAGCTCAATAAAAATGATGATGTATTTATGCCACGCGATGAATAGCCATTGGAACTCAATAGGCCAATAGTTGGGGATGAGCACAAGTATTTCTAAAGTATGTTTCTCTACAAATTTTTCCTCTTAATAGAAAGCTTTTGTCGAATATATAGCTTTAGGAATGTCTTGAATTCTGATACTCTATACAATCTAGTAGTTTTTTTATCAACAATCTCTACCTCTATGGAATTGTATGTTGATGCTCATAATGTAAAATTTCCCATGTATTTGTTGTGATTGGGCACAAATTTAATAAAAAATCAAACTCGTCCTTGTTAAAAAGAAAAAAACAATTGAGGCTAACCCTTCTCATTTTGTGTTAGAGTAATTTATTTCATCTTTGTTAAGTTTCTTACTAGCATACATGTTTAGGTGGTCAACTAACTCATTATTGGGTTGAGCAAAGATAGCTCCAACCAGGACTTTTGAGGCATCAACATGGACATGGAACTTCGTTTCCCAATCAAGAAATCTCTAGATTGGAGCTTCTATGAATGTTCTTTTAATTAGTTTGAAAGATGTATTACATTCATCACTCTATATAAACTAAACATATTTTCATAGTATCTCATCAATGGCCCAATGGTTATATCAAAGTAATGATGAATAAAGCTTCCATAGTACCTTGTGTGCCCTAGGAAGATTTATATTTGCTTCTAATTAATCGATGGTTTAATATCAAAAATATATTTATCTTTTCCTTATCGAATTTTATGTTGTCTTTGCATACGACATGCCCTAGTGATATTCCAATTGGAGTTGCAGAAATACATTGTTTAATATTGAAGGAAAGTTGTATTTGTCGACATATTTCCAACATCATTCTCATCTAATGTATATGCTATCTCAGTAGACTATGTATGTATTCCCAGAAATATTTTACAACAATTTTTGAAAAGAATATTGGAGAAATTTTCAATCCAAATGGAATCAAATGGTGTGAAAATTAGCCAAATCCATATATGAGTGTGGTTTTTTCTTGATATTCCAAAGTTATTGGTAGTTAATTGTACTGTATAAACCTTGGTAAAAGAATAGCATTCATGCCACATGACTTTGTTTATAATTTCATTAGCAAGGTGTTGGATATGGATCAATTATCATTAATTTATTCAAACCTCCAAAGTTGATACAAATTATCAATCTTTTTGGGTCATGCTCTTCGGTTGGATGACCATAGGGATAGCCCATTGTGATTTGCCAATGAGGTATATTATACCTACAACTAACATCCCTTCTATTTCTTTCTACACAATGGACTTGTATTTGTGTGTTAGATCGTATGGTCATTTTTTTATTGTCTTAGCACCTAGGATGAGGTTGATTTTCATCTCCCCCATATCATTTACTAATTATTTCAATTCTTTATATTCTCTTACAAACAAGTCTTGATATTCCTGGAGTATGCCAACTATTTTTTTGTTTTCTTATCCATCCAATCGTCACTTGTCCAATCCATTTTAGGACAGTCATATGTAGAAATATCAAATTATTTTGTCATTATCTCAAAATCCATTCATTCCATAGGCATGGGCTCATCTAATTCCTTTTTTCCTTTAAAAACCTGATTATACTCTTGAGGGAAGTTGGGTCTTTCATATTTTGTGTTTCCTTCATTATATATTTTTAATAAATTTCTTAATTTACAATTATCTTTTCTCCATCTGAAATTGATAGCATGAAAACTTATGTTTTCATATCTATTCGATAAGCAGTCATCTTGGCATGGCATGAATTTAGATTACAAGTCAAATTCAACCTTATATCAACTTAAAACTTGCCTCTTTTCAATACTTCATTGGTATATGGCTTCTCCAAGAAGTTTTTTTTTCTTGCACTGTCTATGTCAAGGCAAGAGAGTAACTCCATGAATCAATTGTGTTTTTGCATTAAGAGAGAACATGGATATATACAAGGAGAGGGAGACTATTGTGATTCATCTCCAAATGCCTCTTCTCTTTCAATTTCCTTTATTTTTTTATTTACAATATTTACATGGATTTTCCTAATCCCAAATATTAGGTGTCAAAATTCACCCCCCCCCCCCCCCCCGCTCTTAATCTAAAGGGATGTTGGTGACCAAGCATCATTTTGAATCTTTCAAACTTTTCTCTTCCAAGCGCTTTGGTGAAGATGTATGTAATATGCTCATTTGTGGAACAATGTCGTAGGTGGATTGTCTTGGCCTCAACATGAAGTCGATTCAGATGATACTTTGTATTGATGTGCTTGGTTCGATCATGAAACTTTGGGTTCTAAGCCAAATTTATTGCAGAAGTGTTGGCAATCAGAAGAGGAGTCAAATGCACTTGTTTCTCCTGCAATCTTCCAAAATTTTCCTAAGCCAAATAATTTCCTTTGTTGCCTCAATTTTTTCCACATATTCTAGCTCAGTTGTGGAATCTACTAGAAATGATTGTTTGTGTGACATGCAGGAGAGCACTCCTGAACCAAGACACATAACATAACCTGAAGTAGATACTCCAATTTCTTTATCTCCATTGAAATATGAATCAAAGTATCCAATCAAGCTGAAGTCACCCACCTGTGTATACTTGAGTCCAAAGTGTTGAGTTCCCTTCAAGTACTTTAGGAATTTTTTTATAGCAGACCAATGACCGTCACAAGGATTTTGCATAAACCTGGAGAGGATTCAAACAATAAAAAAAATGTATGGTCTGGTAGTAGTTAGGTAGTTGAGACTTCCTATGAGTTGTCTATGTTTTGTTGCATCCTCAAATTATTTTCCTTCAGTGGATACGAGCTTTAATTTTTTTTCCATTGGAGTAGTTAAAGGATTGCACTCAACCATGCAAAACTTGTTCAACAGATTTATAATGTACTTCTGAGAGAGGAATATAAACTTCAGATGTTGGGTTACTTCAATACCAAGATATTAGTGAACATATCCCAAATATGTCATTTCAAAACCTTTCCTCAGTTCTTTCTTTATGGATGCAATGTAGTTTTCATTTTACCCTCTCATCAAAAGATCATCTACATACACCACAAGGTATACAATTGTTTTGTCAAATTTCTTGACAAAGAAGTTGCATCGTCAAGATCATAATGTTTGAAATTGAATTTTAGAATATTTTCAATCAATTTTGTGTACCAGGCTCTCAATGCTTGCTTGAGGCCATACAAGGATTTTACAAGCTTTCATACTTTGTGTTCTTGACCCTTCACAACAAATCCTTCTAGTTCGGACATACAAACATTCTCTTTTAGATATCCATTCAAGAAAGCAGTTTTTACATCCATTTGATGGACTTTCCAACCATTCTATTTTTCCAAGGCAAAGAGTGTCTAGATTGTTGAAAATGCAGTACGAAAATCTCAGTTTGACTTTTCCTAGGTCAAACTAGAGAAAATTTGAATTTCTATTTCAGCAAAAACGTTGGAGGTAGTTAACTGAGGTGACATGGAACTTTTCAGTTATTTAACTTAGTTAATTCGAGTTGGGGAAGCTTTAGTTCAGTTCATTATATTTAATTTCTAATTTGTAGCAATTTATTTCAGTTAATTTGAGTTATTTTCAGTTAAACTAGTTCTAACCGTCAGAATAACTAGTGGAGGTCAAGTCATGGAAATGGAACTTCAACCACACTCGGAGATCAATCAGCCCAAAATAATTGTTGCATGCATAGAATTCAAGTTGCCCAATCGATATGGAGATTCCAAGGCAGTGTTCTATCAGTTGTAGCATATTCTAATGTGTAAAAATTTTGCATGTAGTTAGAGGAAGGACCTAGAGGAATTGCGCAATTTAATAGTGGGAAATTCTTAAATAATAAGGGCCAATTTCCTGGAGGAACAACACAAGGAAATAGGAGCTTGGACGACTTGAAAATTGGCTAAGTGTTGGACAGATTTAGTCAGTCGGGAAGAGGGATAGACTATACACTTGTAGGGTGTGCTCAAGCTTGAGTAAGCATATGTATTTCATCTCTACTCTCTGATTAATGCAATATAGATAGGGAGGGGTTTTGAGAAGTTGATTTCCCCTAGATAAATCTTTGTGAATGTATGATGTTTCCTTTTGCATGTTTATGATTTATTTTCTAGATGGTTAATTGACTTCCACATATCAGTAGAGTTGCTTCAAGTCTTGTGATTTAGTAAATTTCATGAGGAATTTGAATCTACAAACTAATTTCTACATGGTATCGAAGTAGGGTTCATTGTAGAGAAATATTTTGAAGTTGTTATTGCAGGATGATCATATTTGCAGGATCAATTCTTCAAAGCTAGAAGGATGTCTTTCTATGAACTAAGGCTTGAGTATGCACTTGAGGGAAGCTTGAATTATGTTTCTTGGAAAGACCGCATGGAGGCAGTGTTGGAAGATAATGGGTTGAAGGAATTCATTGATAATGATATTTTGAAACTAGCAGCAACTGATGCTTAGGATCTAGCAAAATGGAAGAAGTTTGTAGCCAAGGAGAGAAGGATCATATTGGAGGGAGTATGAGACCATATTGTCTCAAATATCCATGGGAAAGAGACTTAGTATGCAATTTGGTAGGCATTGACAGATCTATTCTAGAATAGTAGTGACCACAAGAATTTGGTGCTTAAGGACAAGATTAAAAATATCAAGATGTAGAATAACGAGACCATTCCATAGTACCTAAGAAGGTTCACACAATGTCATGATGAACTTAGTCAAGTTGGTGTTACTGTAGTAGAGGATGAATTGGTAAGCCTAACCCTTCTAGACCTTCCCAAGAGTTGTCACAACTACCAAGGTTCGTTGAATGGGAGGAAGAAACTACCAAATTGGGAACACCTATGGTCTGATTTGATGCATGAGGAAATAAGGCGGAATACTAGAGACAGGACTTCATCCAAGGGCAAGGATGAAGATAATTGTGCCTTAGATGGAAATGCAAAGAAAGGGAAAGCGAAGAAATCCCAATACAAAGCTTAATCTAGTCAATGGGGAAAGAAGAAATACTTGTCCAAAATCAACTACTTTCATTGTCATGAATTCAGGCACTATGCCACATAGTGTCCACACAAGAAGGTAAGAAAGAAGACCTCAGGATGAGAGACAAGTGAAGCTTTGGCTTCATATGTCGAGCTTGAATTTACTCTCATTTCTTGCATGGCCAACACAGTGATGGGAAGCGTGTGGTACCTGAACAACAGTGCCTCGTTCCATATGATGGGGAATAGAGATTTTTTAAGTGATTTGGAGGAGAAAGATCTCTAGATGCACATAAATATGGGAGATTATGGAAGGTACAACATGACTAGGATTGGTAGAGTCACCTTTGAAAGGGAGTCAAGCTCCCCTCCTAGACTCAAGGATTTGATGTTTGTTCCGGGTCTAAAGAAGAATCTTGTCTCCGTTGCAGTTTTGGAGGACCGTGGTTATGATGTCATCTTTAGCAAAGGAAAGGCATTCCTAAGACACATAGCCTCATGATAGGTGAAGAAGATCGAGGTTCGTGTGAATAACCTCTATAAGCTAGATGTTGAGGATTATGTTTCAATGAGCACAAAGGCGGAGAAGGTGTAGAGTCGTGTTGTCAATGAACTTTAGCATTTAAGACTTGGCCATTTGTATCATGGCACTTTCAAGATTATGCAGCATATTACCACAGGCCTCTATAAAGGAGCACTAGAGCAATAGGATAAATGCAAAAGGTGTACCTTGGGGAAGTACGCAAAAGCCACTTTCCATGATCGAGGTATCAGAGCACATGCAGTCCTTGAAAGGATCCACTCTGATGTCTGTGGATCTTTCTCGAAGGCCTCCACTACTAGGCACAAATATTTTGTCATATTTATTGATGAATTATCGGGGAAGTGTTGGATATTCTTCATGCGGAAGAAGGATCATACTTTCTCCAAGTTATTAGAGTTCAAGGCACTAGTAGAGAAAGAAATGGGAAAGAAGGTGAAGGCTCTCAAGATCGATAATGGAGATGAGTACATGTCAAATGAGTTTAAAAAAAATTGCAAAAGGAGGCATTCGACGAGAGTTGACAACACCCCACAACCCATAGCAGAATGGGGTGGCTAAGAGGAAGAACCGTATCATAGTGGGAGTAGAATGAGTGATGTTGCATGACCAAAGCCTACCTTTGCACTTGTGGGCTAAAGCATGCAACACAGATGTCTATTTGCAGAACAGGAGTCCTCATCGAATTCTTGGTAGTGATCACACCAGAGGAGGATTTCTCGGGGAGGAAGTCGGATTTTTCGCACTTCAAGATTTTTGGAGCCACTGTTTACTGGCATGTCTCCAAAGAATCAAGGAAGAATCTAGAGCTGGCAGCGGAATTGGGGGTGTTTTTGGGTTACACAAAAACTCCCCACAATACCATGTGTACTTTCCATCCCTTAGAATGACAGTTGCGTGAAGGGGTGTAAATTTTGATGAAGACAAAGCCATGCGGTGCTCTCTTGAGAGGGATCTTTAGATCCCACCAGAGGAGGAGATTTTAGCTCCAAAGAAGGAGCCTCGAGATGTTGTGGAGCAGCTACAAGTTGAGGAGCAGAGAGTAGAGACAGCCACTCAAGCAAAACCATCCAGAGAAGGCATGAAAAGGACCATAGAAGCTAAGAGACTTGTGCAGGATGTGAGGAGAATGTGGGTGCTCCTTCAAATTAGCGCAAGCAGAGAAGGTCACTAGATCGGTACATTAGCTACATGGCTCTAATGACTGAACTAGTAGATACTGATTCATCCTCTTTCGAGGAAGCAGTAGAGAAACTAGTATGGGTTGATGCAATGGTGGAGGAGTATGAATCCATTGTAAAGAACAATGTTTGGGAAGTGGTCCTAAGATCAAAAGAAAAATCAGTTATGGGTTCGATATGGATCTTCAGGTGAAGTGTGCAGTAGACGGAAGCATAGAAAATTACAAGGCCATATTTGTGGCCAAGGGGTGCTCTTAGGTTGAGGGTATTGAATATGAGGAGACCTTTGCTCATGTAGCAAGGTACTCATCCATCAGATCAATCCTTGCTCTGGCTACATAGATGGGGTGGAAGATCCACCAGATGGATGTGAAAATATCATTCCTCAATGGAGTTATTGAGGAGGAGGTGTATATCAAGCAACCTAAAAGCTTCAAGACTTTTGATCGAGATTCTTATGTGTGAAGACTCAAGTGAGTGTTGTATGGTCTCGAGCAAGCACCCTGTGTTTGGTACACCAACATTGATAGTTATCTCACCGGTTTAGGCTTCACCAAAAGTGAAGCAGAAGCAAACCTCTATCATATTTTGGTAGAAGGTAAATTGTTGATTATTGTTTTATATGTTGATGACTTTATTTTGACTAGTGATGAGCAGTTGATCATATCTTGCAAGGAGGACCTTTCAAGAGAGTTTGAGATGAAGTACATGGGCCTCATGCACTACTTTCTTGGATTGGAAGTATGGAAAGGTGATGGGGAATTTTTTGTCTCTCAGGGAAAGTATGCCAATGAGATACTTTATAGGTTCCGCATGGACAAGTGAAAACCCATGGATACTCATCTAGCAACCAACTAGAGGAAAGAGGATGCCATTTCAAGTGAGGAAGTGGATGTGACTGTTTATCGACAATTGGTGGGTTCACTCATGTATCTTGTGAACACATGACTATACATGTGCTTTGTAGTCAACTAGATGTGCCAATCTATGGTTAGGACAACCAAACTATTTTGGAGGGCAGCTAAGCATGTTCTACGGTACCTTAGAGGCACTACCCAGTTTGGACTATGGTACAGACAGATAGAGGGAGTGAAGCTGTGTGGCTTCACATATGCAGATTGGGCAGGGATTCCATCAAATCAGAAGAGTACATCAAGAGGAATTTCAGTGTTAGGTCTGCAGTGGTTTCTTGGTACAACAGGAAGCAAAGATCTATGGTACTCAACTAGGCAGAAGCATAATATATGGCTTCAAGTCAAGCAGCATGTGAGGCGATCTGGATGAGAAAGATACTTGTTTGCATGTTTGGTCAAATGATGGATCCAACTATGATCTACTGTGATAATCAAATTTGCATCAAATTCTTTGAAAATCTTGTTTTTCACGATTGATCCAAACATATTGATCGCTGGTATCACCATCTACAGGATTGTGTGCAGAGGCAGATTATGTTGTTGCAGTTCATTCTAACAGAGGAACAAAATGTTGATATTTTGACAAAGGACTTGTCAAGAGGGAAGTTTGAGTTCCACAGGTGCAGGATAGGGGTGTTTGATAATCCCTTTCTTTCTGAGAGGGAGTGTTGAAAATGCAGCAAGAAAATCTTAATTTGACTTTGCCTTGGTCAAACTAGAGAAAAATCTAATTTCTATTTCAATAGAAATCTTGGAGGTAGTTAACTGAGGTGACATGGAACTTGTCACTTAGTTAACTCTTTTAATTTGATTTGGGTAAGCTTCAATTTATTTCGGTATGTTTGATTGCTAAATTGCAGCAATCTATTTCAGTTAATTTGAGTTATTGTTAGTTAAACTAGTTCTAATTGTCAGAAGAACTAGTGGAGGTCAAGTTGTGGAAGTGGAACTTCAACCACACTGAGTGATCAACCAATTAACTGGTCAATCAACCCAAAATAATTGTTGCATGTAGATAATTCGAGTTACCTAGTTGAGATGGAGATTCTAAGGCAATGTACTATCAGTTGTAGCATATTCCAATGTGTACAAGTGGTGCATGTAGTCAGAGGAAGGACCTAGAGGAATTGCGCAATTCAATAGTGGGAAATTCCTAAATAATAGGGGCCAATTTCCTGGAGGAAATGCACAAGGAAATAGGAGCTTGAAGGGCTTGAAAATTGGCTAAGTGTTGGCCAGAGTCAGTCAGTCAGGAAAAGGGATAGACTATACACTTGCAAGGTGTGCTCAAGCTTGAGCAAGCATATGTATTTCATCTCTATTCTTTGATTAATGCAATACATATAGGAAGGGGTTTTGAGTAGTTTCTTTCCCCTAGATAAATATATGTGTATGTGTGATGTTTCCTTTTGCATGTCTATGATTTGTGTTCTAGATAGTGAATTAACTTCTGTAGATCAGTAGAGTAGCTTCAAGTTTTTTGATTTAGTCAATTTCATGAGCAGTTTTGAATCTACACATTAATTTCTACACGGATGGTAACCAATTTTTTTGTGGGGGAAAAATATCCTCATAATCAACCCCTTCCTTATGTGCAAAACCTTTTCCACAAGCCTGGATTTATGCTTGTAAATTGAGCCATCTACTTTATACTTTTCCTTGAAGACCCACTTGTATCCAATTGGTTTGCTTCCCAGTGGAGGATCAACTAGCTTCCAAGTGTCATTCTTTATCAAAGAATCATATTATTTTTGCATCACTTATTTCCATTCATCATGAGAAGTGACTTATTTGAAGGAAGTTGGTTCAAAATTTGTAGACAAATTTAGTTCACAATCATAAGAAACTTCCATATCAACATGTGAATTAGGATCATCTACGTCACCTCCATTCTGTCTGGTTGATCTTCTTATCTTTCCAACCTAATCAGGACAAACATTTTTAAGTGTCTTTGTGAGCCATTTTAGAGGACCTTTCTAAGATGGCCTAGGATACTCATTTGACTGAGATGAGGTTGAATCAATATTTAGCCTCCCAATTCTCTCAATTACATCACTCAAAATATCTTCTTGATTAGTGGTCAGAGCTTCATGCGGGGGAGAGAGTGCTTCATAAGGAGATTCTATAGATTGATCCAGTACAGGGATCCCCCCTTCAGTATTTGGATCTCATTATCAAACTCTTAAAAAGTCTTTGCATTTATAAATCTATCCAAGTGATAAAGTTGTCACTCAACAAAATTGTAAGTCGTGGAAGATTCAAGAAAGATTACATTTCTAGATATTATAAATTTGTTATTTACTTCATTATAGAGGTGGTATGCTTTGGAAGTATTTGAGTACCCCAAGGAGATACATTTTCAACTCCTTGCACAAAGTTTGTTTGTTTGTTCCTTAGGTATCAAGTCATAACAGGACGAACCAAAAACATTGAGATGCCTTACCGAAGGAATGTGGCCATACCACACTTCATAGGGAGTTTTGATTTTAATAGAATGACATGGACACCAATTCTTTATATACACAACACATAGAACTGCATCATCCCAAAACATCAACTTAAAATTCTTGAAAAACATCATCGAACGTACCATATTTAAGAGTTTCCTATTCATTCTTTCAGCTACTCCATTCCGTCGAGGATTATAAGGCATGGTTGTTTGATGTTTGATCCCATGTTGGTGAATATAGTTATCAAATTCATTTGAAGTATATTCTTTTCCATTATCAGTATGAATAGAGCCAATATGGGATTGTGCATCATTTTCAATCCATGCATGAAAGTTCTTGAATGTTTCAAAAGCTTCATATTTGTTCTTCAATAAATAAACCCAACACGTTTTGGTGTAATCATCAATAAATTTCATTATATATTTATTACCATTTGTACAAGGAAGAGGCATTGGGCCAAACAAATCATAATGAATGAGTTCAAGATTTCTATGTCCTCTAGAATGAGAATCATGAAATGATTTTTTTTTGTGCTTTCCTAATATACAAGCATAACATTGCTTAAGTTTCCTAGGAATTGTAAGCAAGAAAATAACACCATTTTTCTTCAACAAACGAAGGTTGGCATAGTTAAAATTTCCAAATATATCATGCCATAAAAGACTTGATGGAAGTGTACCTTCATCATAGTGAGAACTGTATTAAAATTTATGTGCACGAGTAGAGGTTTCGTGTAGCTTCAGAAGTCTTTCTTTTTCTATCCCAGTAATGACAAGCGAGTGATATGATGCTTTTTTTACCTCAACCATGCCATAAAATATGTGAATGGAGTGGCCTTGCTGGCGAATATGGACCAAAGACAACAAGTTTATCCTCAACTCTGAGAGGTATAGAACATCATGTAGAAGAAATTCTTGAAGACCAGGTAGTTTGATCCTGATGGTGCCAAGCCCTGATGGCTTGAGTTTTGACTTGTTTGCAAAGTAGACTACTCCATCAACATTGTCAGTGATTTCTTCAAAGAAATATCTTCTGAAATTAACGTGGCAAGTTGCTCATGAATCGAGCAACAAATCATATTTCCATGAAGCAAGTGAAGCATTAAATAAGTCTTTAGTTACTCTAATGTTTCAATGTGCCACAAACCAATGAGCGGACTCAGGTGATTTCCCTTTCCCTTTCCCTTTACCAAGTGTTTTACCTTTTTATTCATTTCTCCCCTACTCGCTTTTGTCCCAATGCAACTTACATGTTGAAGCATCATGTCCATTTATATTTCATCATATACAATGAAGATCATACCTTTCTCCTTGGAAATGTCTACCCCTACCTCTAAAATTATTCCTTCCTCATCCTCTTCAGCCACCTCTTCCTCCATGATAATCTTGTGCATGATTTGTCTTCTTCCCAAAATCCTTCTCTCTTTCAGGAAACTTCTTCTCAAGGGAGTCAAAGGAAATCTCCTTAAGTTTTCCACTTGCTTGCAATGACTTGAGATAATGGGAATAAGTGGATATAGTGCCTTAACATACAAAGTGAGAGGAACATCTATTTCAACACCAATGGATTTTATGTCATGCATGATGGATCTTATTTTTGATGCTAAGGCAAGAGGGTCATCAACTCAATATTGAACAAATTGATCATCAATTGAACAAATTCAAGCTCAGAGTGTGAGTCATATAATTCCTTCAACTTATTTAAGGCTTCAAAATAATTTGAAAATGGAGAAATATGATGACTTGCCTCTTTATTTACTGAGGTTGCAGTCAAGGCATAGGCCTTGTTTTTTTTTCCCAGATGGCAAGCTCCTTGTCTGAATTGGGCTTTTCAAGAGGATTGCCTCCTTCTCCTTCACAAACTCCTTTCCACAAATTGTCAAAAATCAAGGTGTTCTTTATCTTCTTGGACCACTCATGGTAGTTCTCTTTGCTAGAAATAACCACTCCAATTATAGAGATAAGTGAATGTGTCATATAATATAATCTATGCCCAAAAGAATTACAATAATGGCAACAAAAAACTTAATTTCATTGCAATAAAGTTGATTGGATATGTCTTCAAAAAACGTCAATTAAATATATAGGCTCTCAAATATACCTCCATACAATTTCATTACCATATAAAAGGGAGTGAATGGCACACACCATACTACAAGCACTTCTTTAAAATTATAAGTCCAAGATATAAAGAATATGTATAATATATAGTCATAATTGACTCAAGATACTCACTTTCCATATATCCCATCACAACATACACACTTCATATTATACACCATACATGCCATACTCACTTGTAAAACTTAATGCACATATATCAACTCAACGAATTTTATATGCCATTGTTATCAGCCTATTTTACCCCCTAGGGTCATTGTTCATTAGTCCTTATGGTTGTTTGAATTTTTCTAGACCTTAGACCTTCTTTTTTCAATTCGTACTTCCTGGTCGCACGGATGGAGGCCTATGAGAGCAATTGGAGCCTCCCAGTCGCTCCCAACCCTTCCTTGTGCAAGCGACTATGGCCTTTTTCACTCTTTCCTATGCATGTGATTGGGGATCTCTTCTAGAGTGTCTTGGTCCCTAGGATATCAGTTCGATTTATCACTTATTAGATATGGCTAGGACTTACAATTTAAAATTTTCCATGACTTCTCGTCATCCTGAGTGTCTACATTCATCCTTTTGGGACCTCTCTTATGCCTATTTATACTAGATCATTTGAGAGGGTCAGACTAGTTTTTGGAGAACCAGGGTTCTTGAGAGATAGAGATCTAGAGTCCATGTTGCTATCATGATGATAGAGAGAGATCTTGTGAGGTTATTGTTACTTGAGTCTTGCTCTTCATGCTTATTTCCTTGTTATAGTGGGGAGACTCTGTCGGATTGCGGAGAGGAGGATTTGAGGTGAAGGTATATGATTGTAATATAGTTTTTCCATGATTAATAGAAACATATGTTCCTTCCCTATATCTATTTGTATTCAACATGCTTTATGGGTGTTTCTATGATATTTTGATCTAACGATATTCGGAGGAAGGTCACTTGTTGTCTCTGTTTTTTTGTGGTTATGTGTAGGGATTGAGATCAGGTGCGAACAAGATAGATCACTTGAGTGGAGGATGGGAATCTGCATCAAACCAAAATTCCTTCCCCAATCTGTGAGGAGGCCAGGTGCACATATATTTCCTTGTAGTATATAGAACCGATTGCCTGATGCATGTTTGATCATTTGGGTTGCGGCCCTATTACATCTCTATTGGTTTTTACTTTTGTTGTCTGGTGATCTGATTTGGACACAAGATCACAAAGCAATATATCCTTACATGTGAATTTTGATGCAACATAAGTGGTGCTTTCAATGAGATAATTTTTTCTTTGTGTCCACTTTGCCTTTGGTTTCTATTTATTTCTCTCCTATCTTGGTTTGATGAGTTTTCTCAAATTTTTCTGACTCTTTGCAACTATTTTCAGGGTTTATTATGATTTTTTATCGGCTTGTGCACGAGTTTTTTGGGAATTTTTAGTTTTTTCCCCAGTCACTCCCACAGGGAGTCATCCATGTGACTGGAGAATCTGAGAAGCTCTATTGCAGTTAGCAACAGATCGACCAACTAACTTTAGCCTGTCTTATGCGTGCGACCAGGCTTCTAGCCTTGAAAAAACAATTTTATCCTCACAAGTTTTTGTTTCTATCCTTAATCTATCTGAACTCCCTGTTTACTGGTTGGATCTGGCCCAGATATGTTTTCCTTTTTTTATTTCCTTAAATTTGTTGTCCTTCATTGGGAGAAGGTTTTTGTCTTGTCTTAGGTATTGATCTTCTTGTTTTTCGCTGATCTATTGGAGATCGGTTAGATCTATTTGTTTTTGTTGTTGTTAATTGCTGATATCTATCATATTTGAGCCATTTATTATTCATTGGTTAGGATATCCCATTGCTTGTGTTCTTCAAGGTTCCTTGAAGGATTCTTTACGTGCTTTGGTTGAGGATTAGTGTTCTCATTTCTAGATCTCAGTTTCAGATTTGTTTGGCTGCTTTTGGTGACTGCTTGGATCTGCTTCATATCTCATTTTCAGATCTTTGTGTCCTTTGTGCACTTTTGTCACTTATTTTTGAGTGATCTCTTTCTTCTTTTGGTTATTTTTGTCACAATTAGTGGTGTTGTGATTGGTTGTGCAGCTGTCATCTAGGAAAGTTCATTTGGGTGTGTTTTGATTATCTTATATCGCTCTCATTTGATATTATCTAGGCCTTCTTGCCTCTAGGGTTTGGTGTTGACCTTTGTAGAACATTGGCCTTAGTTGAGCCATTATGCTACAACCCTAGCCTATTGACATTGTCTTCCTTCTTCCACTTTTGGCTTTTGGTTTGATTGTTTTGAGTGTGTTTTTTTGTTTAGCTTTATTTTCCTAGATTTAACGCTTTTGGAGTGATTTGCGTTCTGTTAACACCCAGGTTGTTCCCTATGACTCCCAAGGGAATACGGCCGGGGTAACCACTAACCAATCTTTGGGTTACAGTTCCTAGCCTAACTGCAACCAGAGAGGGCTCTCTCTTTATGATTTGTCTCTGTTATGGTGGTGTTTTAGGCTAGCTATGATGCTTAGATTTTGTTTATGTTTTGGTTGAAGGATCTCGTTCAGGTCTTATGATGTAATACTTTGATGGTGAGTTTCCATTGGGCAATGGAGTCTAGATGCTGTGAGATGATCTTATATGCTGAGTAGTGTTCTAACTGCAAGGCCTATTGTGTATTTAACAGACAAATTTAGACTTACGTGATGATATATGTCAACCAGCAGAAATCTGTTAAGAATTTTCTGTTATGTTGGTGAAGTGAAAATGAACGCAGAGCACAGGAGCAAAGTATGAATTCCTGTGACAGTGGTCAATGTGAAAGATGTATTCTGAAAGTGCAGCAGCTTAAGAATCACACTTTATATAGATTACACCTGAAGAAAACATTTATAAACAACACAGACTGAACTCAGGGTGCTCAGTAAGCAAATCCTGGGAGTTATTCTTTTTCTCTGTTGCTTAATATTGGAAATCAGATAGCGTATATGGATTTATAACAAAACAAACTAAACATGGAGATAGTTACAGAGACTTATTGCATGGTAAGATACGCAGGGATCCAGCAGTCATGAACAGGCACGGAACATCTTCAACACATCAAGCATCCACGAAATTCCATTGCTTCCTTTATTAACTTTCAGAAAACAGTTACAGCATAAGAGACTCTTCAGGAGAAATTCACAACAACCCTTGCTATATCATGCGAAGGGGTTTATATAGAAATATGTATACAAAATATCTCAGGTATTGAGTCATCTGAGAGAGAGAAAATATCTTCAGTAGTGCTCAGAAAGTAGGCAAGAAGTTATTACAATGTTAAATGCAGTGTAAATGCCCTTCATGTCTGTCAGAGGATTGTTTTGACTTTTAGGAGTCACTGAGTCGGTTGCATTACTCTGTATTAATTCTGGAGGTAGGCATTTACTTTTGCCTGCGCAGTGAGTTTTCGGATTTGCCAGCTGTGGTTCTCTTTTTCTGCTTTGTTGGCCGCTACATCCGCTGAGTTGGCTCAGCTTTGATTTTATGATGCCTGCTGACTTTGTTGACTTTTCTTTTCATCAAAATTTGTAGGAAAAACAAAAGTTGGTGCATGAGTTACTGTTTACAATATTCTCTGGATTGCATCTGTCCACCATTCCTGTGTAGGGAGCTGGTGCCTGAGGATGGCCTCCATTGTCTCTTCTGCTTCAGTATATTTGAAAAAATTTGGGGCCACATCAAATAAGTGATTAATTTCATTCATTATATAAAATAGATTTTCTATCTTACCATAGAAAATCTGCCCTGTAATAGGCCCTGTGTCTTCTGAAGTGCTGGCCTTCTCATTGACCTGTGCTGAGGCAAGAACATTCACTCTTTTAGCATACTGTTCATGGGTGAATAATTTCCCTCCGCTGTTCAGCAAGCTAGGGAGTCCTCTATTCTGCAATACCTGGAATCTCTCCATGAACCTGTTTACCTCTGTTTGCATATCCTGGGTTCTTCTGTCCAATGTCTGTACCAGATTTCTAAGAGTAAGAACCCTCTTGATCATTTGAATAGTCTCAGTCCTATTTGCAATTCCCATGGTGGCCAACTGAGAACTTGTTTTGTGATTGAGCACATTGATCATTCTTGTAGCAATTTCAGGCATATTTCCCAATAAGGCCCTTGATGTTCGGATTTCCCTCTGTGCCTTTGGAATGAGCTCTAGTTGCTCATGGATTGTCTCGATGTATGGCCATTGGTTGTTGATGGATTTACCAATATTGGACCATATCATTGCTCTGATCTCAGCTATGATTTTATCTAGCTTGAGTTCATTCTCAAGCTCCTTGATTTTGTCCTTAAGGGCTTTGATTTCCCTGGCCTTCTCTCCCACTTCTCTTTTTGTCTTATCATGCCTTTCATTTACCTTGGCCAGCTGTTCCTTAGTTTCATTCAGCTCTGTCATCTGGGCTTCCAAAACTTGTATTTCATTCTTTAGCTTTTGCATATCTAGGCTCTGATCTGTGCTGATGGGTGCTGCTGAAGTAGATGTGGCTGTTTGTTCAGTTTGTTGAGGTGGAGGCACAGTGGTAGGAGCAGTGTTCTCAAGATTGATGACCGGGGGAGGCTGAGAGGTCTGGCCCTCTTCCCTTTGCTTTAGTGCTGCTTGCAGTGCCACCTGTGCGGCCTCAAACTCTCCTAATTTCTCTTGTGTCTGCAGGAGCTGCTTATATATAGATATTAGTAGGTCTGTGGCATCCTTTTCCATCCTCTGTTGGGCTACTTCATCTGTTTGGGGGTGAATGGTAGCTGGGAGTTTGACTTTCTTCCTTAATGCAGCCATGTCAGCATCTCTAAGTTTCAGGATCTCTTGTATCCCTTTGATGTCATTGGGATTGTGCCCAATTTCTATAATGATTTCCTCCAGAGATTTTATCCTGTTGTCTTTGGCCTGAGAAGAGGCCCTCTCCAATTCTAGCTGGGAAGCTGTGGCATTCAGACTGCTTGTCAATTTATAATTCTCCAAAGTTTTGTCAGCCAATGAAGCATACACCATTTCGCCAGTTTGCTTATGCAGCTCAATTTTGTCCATAGGGTGTATGTCCTTGGCGAGGACCTCTAGGTTAGTCCTAAGATAGTCAGCAGTAGATTGTGGCTGGAGTGCCGTAGGCATAAAGTGACTCATTATCATTTTGCCTTCACTTACATCAAAAGTAGACATAAGTCTCTGCTGATTGGAAGGAGCCATGTTTAGCAGGTGATTGTACAGTTGCACTTTGATAGGATCACTCCTCCTCTTGATGTCTATAAATTGCTGCTTGATGCTTACTTGTCCTTCTTTCTGCTGGCTGGAGGAGCTGACCTCCCCTCCCATGGTCCTGTCCTGTTCCTGCTGGAAGGAACTTGCTGAAGTTTCTCTGCTGGGTGGGCCCATGCCCAATGCCTCTCTTATTGCTATATCCTCCTCTGGAAAATCATTGAGTCTCTGCCTTTTCTCTCCCTGGTCTACAGAGGATGTCAGGGGAGTCTCTCTGTCTCTTTTTCTAAAGATAAATGTATCCTCCTTTTGAGGGGTTTGGAGGACCGAGGCATCAAAGGTAGTGTCTTGTCTTGCAGGCACCGTTTTTTCAGTGGTCTGAGGAGTCTCCACTGTTTTCTTTTGCTGGGCAGACTGCTCCTGCCTTTGTTCTTCTTGGTGTTGTTGATCCTGCTGTTCTGATTCTTCTTGCTGCCCTTGCTGCAGCCCTTCTGCTTGCTGCTGTTGTTTTAGTTGTTGTTCCTGCTCTTGCTGCTCTGGCTCTATCTCCATCACCTTTTCTTTTCCCTTTTCTGATATATTTCCAGCAACTCTCGTGGCTTGCTGTTGGGCAGTTGAAGAGGATGCTGCTGCCCCAATTTGTATGCTTGGTACTGAGCTGACCTGTGAATAAAACTCAAGGTCAGCCATTTTCTTTATGTTTCTTTGAGCTCTTTGATTAAGCTCTTCTTGAGTAACAGCTTCCTCTAAAGTCCCTCTCCTCCATTTACTTTGATTGGCATATTTTTCTATGTGAGGAAGGCTGCAGTGATCATAAGCAGACAACTTGTATTTAAGTCTCCTCATGGTAATGAAGTTGTTAGGGTCATAAGGTTTCCATAGGAAGCTGTATTTAAGACCAAGGCCCCCAAGTATTCTATCTGCCTCCTTCCACCCTTCATCCCTTTCGTTATAGAGGAAATGGCCAAGTTGACTTCTGACTTTTAACTGTGCCTTCTTACCTTTGCCTGAAAAGTGGAACATGTCCACAAAGCCAAACTGCCTGAAGTATTCTAAGGCAAATAGTCTCATGGGCACAAACCTGGGTAGTCTAAATGGGGGCAACTCACACCCATATATTCTAATAACGGTGTGGTGTTGGTAGAAGTACCAATCCCCAATGCTGTATGCTTTTGATAAATGCAGGAGTCTTTGCATATCATCTGTCAATCTGGGAGGAGGTGAGCCCAAAAGTAGAGTCATGGCTGGATGAATGAAGTTATCAATGAACTCACAGTAGGTGTATGGAGAATAGAAATTGAGGTGGAAAGCAGATGTCCAGTACACCACCGATCTCAAATTTCCCTGTGCATCTTCTCTTTTCATTGGGAAGGAGAACTTCTCATGCTGGAAGTATAAGAGCAAATGATATATGTAAGAAGTATATTTAAATACCCTTTCTCTTGATAGGTTCATCAACTGCTCATGCATCTTGTCTGAGATGTATGTGGCATAGTCATAACAGACTGGTTTTCTTCCTGGAGAAAACATGAGCATTATGTGCATAACTGTTTCATCCACATACTCCACTGAATCATATCCCAGGATGGGACTGATCATGTCAACAAGGTCCAGGCCCAATTGGTTGAGGTAGACATAGTTGATGGGAGGGACTTGCACAGTGTTAGCTTTGATGAATAACTGGTTAAGTTTTGTAATCTGAGCCTCTGTCATTCTGGCTCCCTCCATAATCAAATCTGCTAGTGATAGGGGGACCAACTTCTTATCTGTTTTGAACTGCAGCATCTCCCTGATGGCTTCAGGGGTAATGAAAAACAAAATTGAGCCTGAAGAGTCCAGCACTGCCCTTTGGGATGCATCATAGTGGTCAGCAACTAAGTGGATAAGCTCAGGGAATTGATTAACCTGAGGAAGCTTGAATATTGGGAGAAATGAATCCCAAATTCCCAGGATGTCTGCCCCCCTCTCATGTTTGATCTTTATTTCATTTAGGATTTGGAGATGGAACCTGCTCCTGCTTAGCATTTCTTCTGATATCTTACAATCTAAGTCAGCTAGTGCTTTCCAGTCCAATGCTCTGTGAGGGGCATTCAGGGGAGCTACATTGAGGGCTATAGGGGCTACAGGGGGGTCCATGGCTCTTCTTTAGGATTTCTGCTTGCTCAAGGAATGTGTTACTATGCAGAGTAACACCAACAAGGTTTCTTTGCAGAGAATGTTGGTTTTGCAAGTGAAAGGTGGAAGTAAGGCTGCAGCAGTTGAAATACTGCCTCTGTGTGATTAGGTGGGTGGCGGAAATGTTCAGAGAATATTCTTTTGCGGTGTATTTGTCTCCTGCAGGTGACGGGTTCACGATTGCGCGAACCAGTGACAGTTTTCTTTCGAATTGCCTACAATTGGCTTTGACAGTAGCTTAGTGACGGCTCTGGTTCAATTTAAATGTCAACTTGATGGTATTTAACGGTGAAGTTGGAGTCTTAAGGTCTGTTACTCATTGACATGCGAAATGCAGTGAAAATGGAGTTTCAGAGCTCAAATGAGGAATACCTGTGGATTTGGATCGGTCAGAGCTTGTTGGCGCTGAGGAAATTGACGTTCCGGTGGTCAGGAAACTCTTTTCCGCGGCTGGTGCAGGTTTAAACGTAGTTTTGCATGCAGAACACAACAACGACGAATGCACAAAAATGGTAAAAAACACGAATTTTTGGCTAAAATAGACCTTTTGGTGCTTTTGGCGCGAATCCGTGCTGACGTCAGCATGACGTCATTGGTGGGGTCAAGGTCGGATGACGTCATGCTGACGTCATCGGGTGACGTGGCGGGGTCTGGTTGGTCCACAGGGGCAGTGAGATGGCAGGACAGGTGGACCAATGGCAGGGCAAGAGACTGACGGGACAGCGTACCTGGGTGACGGAGCGATGACATGTTGATGACACGGCGATGACGTGAGCAGGCGGGATGGGGAACCCGGAAACCGGCAGTGGTTTCGTATCGCACCGTTTCTTGTACGGGGGCGGTATTTGCAGTTGTACCTCCGACGCATTGTGGTGAGGGCGCGTGGCAGCGGAGTGACGTACTCAAAATACGGACGTCGGGCGATAAGTTTCGGGCAACGGATGGGCTCCGACGTCATGGTGATCGTTAGATCTACGGAGGTTGATCGGACGGTGATCGGATGGCTGATATGACAGGGGGATAGTACGCATAACTGTCGGACGTCGGAAGGACTCCGACGCGATCAGGGCCGTCGGATCTGGAGGGCCTGATCCAACGGTCATCGGGGAGGTGACATGGGCAGTGTATACGGAAGCGGGCGGAGGCAATAAAACATGTTTTGAACGGGTTTTCAATGTATTCCGAAAAGACGATTTGCATGCGCTTAACCTTGGTTATACGGCTGAAAGTGGGTTTTTTCATGTTTTTTGCCCTTTGAAGCGGGTAAAGGTGGAATTTAAGCCCTTTAGGGGTTTTTTATGTGCAAAAGGGGTAAAAATAGAGGAATCAGCTCATGAAGGGGAAGGGGTAGTTGGCATAGGTTCATCAACATGACCTGGTGTCATTTGATTCCTGACTCGAAACTTTATTGGCTATAATACCAAAAGGGGGAATATTTATAAGATTTTGGGGTTTATACACCGTGGTGTTAGTAATAATAGGGAAAAAGGTGTTATAAGGGATTTATATAGTAGAATTAGAGTTAATATGGATGAGGGGGTGAGTGGAGGGGAAACCATTTAAGTTTATGTGAAACAAACTTGGTTTTGAGAGTATATCAAAATGAAAAGATTTTTAGACAAGAAATGTGGCTTCTAAAGATTAAGAACCACCATGAAACCTTAGTCTTTTCCATGAATCTTAGCTGATGGGGGAGTGTTAGAAATGAAATTGGAGGGGAATGAGGGAAATTAGTCATGGTCCTTGCTGCAACTTGATGAATATGCACACTTTGTCACTTGATAGACCTTGCCTTGGTAATCATAGTCACCACGCCTGCAATGGTGAAAGTAGCCTTTTCTGCAACCACCACTACCTACCCAACTATTTTGCCTAGCATTTTTTATTTCTTCTTGGAGGGTGCACTTGAACTTGCAGACCCTTACTTGCCTTTTCTTTTCTTTGGCTTTTTCTTTGTTATTTCTATCTACTTCTACCCTTATTTCCTCCAAGGTCCCAGATTAAGCTGTTGGGAGCCTTTTCTTCTCTACCTGAACTGCTTGTCTGCCAAGATTAAACAGTTTGGACAGACTCCTTTCTCTATTCTATAACTGAAAATTGAAAACATGGCATGATCTAGATTAAACTGTTGAATCATCCATCAAAACCTTGAGTCCATACCAAGCTATTAGCACTGATAAAAAATTCCTAGGAAATATGTGATCTTTGAATCATCAAAGCAGAGCATATTTGGACCTTCCATAGCCGATCATGAAATATGAAACCTACTGGTATAGGTAGCTAACAGTGGCTCCACATGGGGATGGTTTTTCTCCTGAAAGACCAAGAACAGCAGGTCAGATTGCCTTGCTCCATTGCTGCCTGTATCATTCTTGAAGTTTGCTGCTTTGAAGTGCCAAATTTTGTGCTTCCCTTCTTGGTAGACTTCTGATTCTATTTTACCTTTTGCTGATTGGTGAATAACTTGGAAAACTGCTTTTTTACAATCTAGATAGAAAATAATATGTACATCCGCATATATACGAAGGAACCTCAGGTTGCACTCATGGGAAATAGTCAAAATAATGCTTAAGCATCCTGCCATTAACAGGACCTTCATCCAGGTCAGCTTCAGTTAGACTTTTGAGGAAGTAAGTATTGTTACCTTGTACTGCTTGGACAGCAAATGGTCCTCTCCAAAGGGAATCAAATTTCCCATGTTTTCCTTTTTCTTCTCTCCTTGCATCCCACTTGAGGACTTTATCACCAATGCTGAAATCTTCTGCCTTAGTTCTTCTGTCAAAGGCCTTTTTTAATTTTTCTTGTAATATCTGCACTCTGCTGAAAACTTGCTCTCTAGTTTGCTGTAAACAGATTATCTGATTGATCCTCCTTTGCATATCATTTGGCTCTGCTTGACTCTCTTGCAGAAGCTTCATAACAGGCACTCCTAGTGATGAAGGAAATTTGGCTTCTAATCCATAAACTAACTCATATGGGCTGGTCCCAATTGATCTTTTTGTTGTCAGTCTGTCTGCCCATAAAGCATTGACTAGTTTCTTATGCCAATTCCTTTTATTCTCTTCCAGCACCTTCTTTATGATATTTATTAAGCTTTTGTTAGATGATTCAGCTAGGCCATTTCCTTGGGGATAGTATGCCGTAGAATGACCCAAAGTAATATGATATTTGTGGCAGAAGTTTACCATTTTCTTGGGTCTGAAAGCAGCAGCATTGTCTGTTATTATTTTGTCAGGACAGCCAAACCTAGCCAGTATGTTATTTTCCAAAAACTGGATAATTATTGAGTCATTTGCTTGTCTGCATGGGGCAGCTTCAATCCATTTGGTGAAGTAGTCTGTGGCTGTCAAAATCCATCTATGTTGGCCTGAAGATGAGGGATGAATTTCCCCAATGAAATCCAAGCCCCATTGTTGAAAAGGTCTCTCTGTTGCAATAGGTCTTAGGGGAAGTGGCAGCAACTGTCTTTTGCCCTGAAAGAGTTGGCATTTGTGGCATGAGGCTGTGAATTTCTTCACATCAGAGAACATGGTGGGCCAGTAATAACCAGCCCTCAGTATCTTGTCCACAGTGGATTTCCAGTACAAATGTCCACCACAGTCTCCTGCATGGAAATCTTGCATGACATTATTAGTTTCATTTTCCATTAAACAGTGCAGCAATATACCTTCATGGTTTTTCCAAAGCAGATTTCCATCCATCACACAAAATCTTGATGTTTTCATTTTTAAGAATCTACACTTAGTTCTGGACAGTCCTGGGGGAGCACACAGGTTTTGTAATACATAACAGATGTCAGAGTACCAAGGAGATTGTTCAAAGGCTACATTGATCTTGGGAGTCGCCAGCTCTGTTTCACTGTCCAGCTGATTGATATCTAGAGCTTGCAAATTTGTTTCTGTCATCAATTTGGCCAAGCCTTGCCCTTTTATTAACTTTGTAGGTTTTATTTCAATGTCAAATTCTAGTATGCTAGCAATCCATTTTCCTCTTTTGCCCTCTAAGTTTTCTTGGGTGAGAATGTCTTTGACAATAGGACTTGGCACATAAGCCACAACATGGGAATAAAGGATGTAAATCCTAAAGTCTTTAATAGCTTTGACCAAAGCATATGCTTGTTTTTCCATAATTTGATATTTTAGAGGGGCATCTCTAAGAGCCCTGCTGAAGAAGGCAATAGGCTTCTCATTCCCTTGGTCATCTTTCTGTAATAAAACAGCAGCAATAGTATGCTGGGAGGCAAAAGAGAAGATAATGAATTCTCTGTCAAACTGAGGATTGGTCAGCACCGGAGTTTGGGTAAGGGCCAGTTTTATTCCTTCGAAGGCTTGCTTGGCTTCAACAGTCCATTTGACCTTTGAATCTTTCTTTAACATGTTGTTAAGCAATCTGATCAACTCGGCCAGATTTGGAATAAATCTCCTTAAGAAGTTGATTTTTCCCAAGAATCCTTGCAATTCTTTTATATTTCTTGGGTGGGGCATTTGTAGGATCGCTTGTATCCTATCTGGATCAATTCTTATGCCATCTTTAGAGATGATGTGGCCCAATAGTTTACCTTCCTCTAAACCAAACAGGGATTTTTTGGGATTCAGCGAAATTCCATATTTCCTACATGTTAGGAAGATCTGTCTCAAATGTTTCAAATGCTCTTGGTCAGACTTAGAAAAAGGTGTGAGGTCATCCAAATAAATGACAAGGAAATCATGAATTTCCTTTGCGAAAGCAATATCCATTGCTCTTTGAAATGTTGCCCCGGCATTCTTCAACCCAAAAGGCATTTTAACATACTTGAAAGTTCCCCATGGGGTTGTAAATGCCGTTTTGTCTTGATCATCAGGGTGTACTAGGATTTGATTGAAACCCGAGAATCCATCAAGTAATGAAATCCTTGAGGCCCCTACCACTCTTTGGAGAATATGATCCATCTTAGTAAGGGATAATTATCTTTGAGTGATACTTGATTCAGGTTCCTCAAGTCTACACAAAGTCTAATCTCACCAGTCTTTTTCCTTGTAGGGACTAAGTTGGAAATCCATTCAGAGAATCTGATTGGTGCTATGATACCAGCTTTGAACATTTTATGCAACTCTTTTTCAATAGAAGGAAGGAGCATAGGATTGATCCTTCTCAATTTTTGTTTGAATGGTTTTTGATTAGGCTTGAGGGGAATGGTATGCTGGATGACAGAGGTGTCATAGGACTTTAGATCCTCATAACCCCATGCAAAAACATCTTGAAACTCTTTAAAGAGGTCAATGTATTTGGGTTTTTTATCAGGGGGCAAAGAAGCAGATAGCTTTATTATTTTAGGCTTGTCAATAGTACCAATGTTGCATTCTTCAACTGCTGTGTCTAATGGCTGCATCTTTGGCTTCCTGGGGAGATCATTTGAATCAAAAATGTCCTCTAGTGGGGTAAGGCCTACTGGAAGGAAGTTGTCTTTGAGTTGTATGATTTCAGCTTCAGCGTTGCTCACCTCTTCACAGTCAATTTGGTGAATTTGCTGAATGTTTTGATTATTGAAAATGGTTGGATTCAGTAATTGTTTTGTTGTTCTAGGTGATATTGGATGAACCATCTGTTGGAACTGTATTTGTGATTGACTTGCTTCATCAAGTATTTGTGATTGACTTGCTGATTCAGTGTCAATATTTAATCCTGCAAACTCTTGTTGTGAGGTTAGAAAAATTTTTATTTGCATATCATTCTCAAATACTTGCCATTCTTTGACATTGTTTGGAATGGAGGGTCTGTACTTGACCTCGGCAGTGAAGCAGTTGTTGGGTTCCAGTGGAAATTTGAAAGTGCTGGCAAATGTCGCCAAACTGTGTGCATGGAGATTGTGGCTTCTTGAAATTTTTGTGATAAGGAACTCAGAGAAAGTGTTCAATATTTCAATTACAGCGGACCTGTAAGACCTCAACCTTTTGTCATTGGTGACAAAGCTTCCTTTCACTTGTTGAATCACTAGATCAGAATCTCCCATGATCGAAACTGTAGGAGCTTGTAATGCCTTTACTAGCTTGAGACCTAGTAACAGAGCTTCATATTCTGCCATGTTATTAGTGCATCTAAAGTTTAATCTATAAGCTCTGCCTTCTGCATGGGTTTTCTCTTTGTTATGTATCCAAACTCCAGCTCCTGCCCCTAACTTGTTAACCGAGCCATCAAATTCTAGGGACCACAGGATATCTTGCTTGACAGGGGATTTAAAAATCGGTTCATGGGATGGCAATGTAAGCAGGAGTTGGGGTTTTGTCTCAAGCTTGTCTTCTAGGGCAATTTCCTCACTTGATTGGCTATGCTTGGGATTTAAAACAGCAGCAGCATTTAGTGTTTGTTTAGCTGCTGTTTCGTGGGTGGTGATACTTTCAGTTGAGCCCCTTTTTTGTGTGATTGTCTTGATTTCAATTTCCCCTTGCAAGGGAGTTGTGGTGTCATTGAAAAGGATATATGAGTCTATGTCTGAATGGATAGCATATATGGGAAAGTTTTGAGGCTTTTCCTCACTGCTGACCATGTATTTCATGAGTGTTTCTCTGTACAGTCTTTTTGGTTGCCCAAAAACAGAGATGGTGGCATATGACATGTCTAATTGCAGAGAACCTTGGAGTTTAGCTCCCCATGATCTTGATAACAGCATCCCATACTTGGGTGGGATGTCAGCAACTACCACATCCATTAGGATTGTCTTGTTTGGATATTGAACTAAAGACACGCATAAATCTTTTATGAGCCCTAGGCATTTGACTTGGCTGGAGTCAAAAGAAAACAGGTCCTTATATGGTCTTGTTATGTCTAGGTTCAATCTTTCCATGACAGCTTTTGGCATAAGGTTGTGAGATGCACCTGAGTCAAACATTGCATTGTGTAGTACCTTATCATGGATGTGTAAGCTAACATAAAAAGGTAATACTCCTGTGACTACTGTTTTTCCATCCACTTCTGGACCAAACAGCAATTCAGGAGTGTCATCCAGCACATTGACATCATCTTTGCTGCTAGTGAGTTGTAGTGATTTCTTGATCTGTTGTTTATAGATGTCATGCTTAGCTAATTCTGAGAGGGGAATCGCTATCTTCAGTTTGCCAATTTCTGTACCTAAGTCAAAAGGTTTATCAGATTGGGTTTTGAGGTTATGGATAACAGTCCTTTCTTTGTTGATCAAGTCTTCTTGTTGGTTTTCATCTTGACTTTGAGACTTGCCCTTTTCACCCTTTTCATGAGGAATAGAGTTTAGATTAGAGCATGAGGATGAGGCTGCCAAAGGCTGTTGTTGTGGTAGCAATGGTTCAATGATCTCTTCAACAATCACTTGTTGTGTATGTGAATTTATTTTGTCACCAGGTTCCTTGCCTGTGACTCTTTCAGGATGCTGACTATCCTTTTCCTTTTCAGGCTGGTTAATATTTACAGTTCTGCTCCTCAGCTTGTATTGTTTATGGACTTCATAAACTGCAGTGTCATAGCCTTGTTTGAAGTCAAAGGATTCTCCTGATTTAGTTTGGAATAGTTGGATTTCCTCATCCTCTTGATCTTTTTGTGTTAGAAAAACTTGGCTTTTACCATCCAGACCTATTAAATTAATCTCAGGATCTTCATTGGGCTCAGTTGGTGTTGAAGTTTCTGCATAATTTTCTTGGAAAGGGGGTCTTATGTCTTGGTCAGCACTGGCCTTGCCAATATTTGGGTTTGGGTTTCTCCTAAAATTTGGATTCCTAGGAGGATTGTTTTGTGGTGCTTCCCATGATGCTTTTCTCTCAACCGATTCTACCCTATCACCCAATCTCTTCATACCATTAAGTATTGCATCAAGTTTTTGATCAAGGGCTGTAGGTTCTTCTTTGTATATGCTTCTCTTTTCTAACCTTGCCCTGTTCCTTTTGGCAATCAGGTTTGCCTCCACTGTGACAGCAGCCTTTTGGGCATCTTCAAGGGTTTCAGGTTCTCTTTCCTTCAACTGATATGCCATGTCAGGATCAAATCCATCAGGAAATTTGTATAAGGCCAAATCGGGAGGAGGTCTTAGGTTTTGTGGTATTGCATTGTACACATTGTTGAATCTAGCACAATACTCCAAAACGGTCTCTTGCGGACCTCTCTTGATTGTTTCATATTCAGCAAGTATGTGCAGGGGATCTTTCTTCTTCTCCCATCTGGTAATAAAGGCTTGATACAGATCATTGGGAGTTGCAATAGAATTTGCATTCAAGGATCTAAACCAAGTTCTCACATCCCCGGTAAGGCTTTGAACAAACATCCTCATTCGGACACTGTCATCATCTATTTCATAGGTCTCAAAATGGTCTTGCATCTTCTTGGCATGCTGGACAGCTGTTAGAGAGCCATTTGAGTCAAAATATGAGATTTTACTTTGATAATCTTGAGGTAAAGCTGCAGCATTAGCTGGTATCTGCAGAGGTGCATACCTGTTGGCCATGTTTATGGGATTTATAGGGTTGACAGGAATAAATGGGACAACAGGGATTACTGGTGTAACAGGGTTAATGGGATGGGTAACTAATGGGAGAGTGGTTGAAAGAGTATTTGCAGTGGGTGAAAATGTGAGAGGAGGACTTTGAGGTGTTGATGATGAACTAGGGGAACTAGGGACAGACCTAAAGAGGACTTTAAGTGGAGTAGAAAGGTTAGGAGAGTCTGCAATCGAGGTGGCAATGGCAGGCTGGTCCTGTTTTTGCTGCTTTCTAATGTTTTTTCGGATGGTATTTGGATTATCAACAATGATGGGTGGATTAGGGTCAGGATTTGCCCTAGTGTGCCGAGGATTTTTCTTAGGAGCCAGTTTCCAACTATTTTTTCAGGAATTTTATAGGAAGTTTTTTATGTATGCAAGGACTGGATAAAGATTTTGAAATGGCTATATATGTTTCAAAGTTAAGATGAAGATTCCCTATCTAGCTCTTCCCTAAAGCTGTGACTGTGGTACAGAAACAGTTCTAAGGCCTCTTGGCTGGTTTCGGGCTTGATGATGACTTTGGAAGATAGATAGTAATGACAAAATCTAAAAGTCCCCAGTGGAGTCGCCAATTATGTTAACACCCAGGTTGTTCCCTATGACTCCCAAGGGAATACGGCCGGGGTTACCACTAACCAATCTTTGGGTTACAGTTCCTAGCCTAACTGCAACCAGAGAGGGCTCTCTCTTTATGATTTGTCTCTGTTATGGTGGTGTTTTAGGCTAGCTATGATGCTTAGATTTTGTTTATGTTTTGGTTGAAGGATCTCGTTCAGGTCTTATGATGTAATACTTTGATGGTGAGTTTCCATTGGGCAATGGAGTCTAGATGCTGTGAGATGATCTTATATGCTGAGTAGTGTTCTAACTGCAAGGCCTATTGTGTATTTAACAGACAAGTTTAGACTTAAGTGATGATATGTGTCAACCAGCAGAAATCTGTTAAGAATTTTCTGTTATGTTGGTGAAGTGAAAATGAACGCAGAGCACAGGAGCAAAGTATGAATTCCTGTGACAGTGGTCAATGTGAAAGATGTATTCTGAAAGTGCAGCAGCTTAAGAATCACACTTTATATAGATTACACCTGAAGAAAACATTTATAAACAACACAGACTGAACTCAGGGTGCTCAGTAAGCAAATCCTGGGAGTTATTCTTTTTCTCTGTTGCTTAATATTGGAAATCAGATAGCGTATATGGATTTATAACAAAACAAACTAAACATGGAGAAAGTTACAGAGACTTATTGCATGGTAAGATACGCAGGGATCCAGCAGTCATGAACAGGCACGGAACATCTTCAACACATCAAGCATCCACGAAATTCCATTGCTTCCTTTATTAACTTTCAGAAAACAATTACAGCATAAGAGACTCTTCAGGAGAAATTCACAACAACCCTTGCTATATCATGCGAAGGGGTTTATATAGAAATATGTATACAAAATATCTCAGGTATTGAGTCATCTGAGAGAGAGAAAATATCTTCAGTAGTGCTCAGAAAGTAGGCAAGAAGTTATTACAATGTTAAATGCAGCGTAAATGCCCTTCATGTCTGTCAGAGGATTGTTTTGACTTTTAGGAGTCACTGAGTCGGTTGCATTACTCTGTATTAATTCTGGAGGTAGGCATTTACTTTTGCCTGCGCAGTGAGTTTTCGGATTTGCCAGCTGTGGTTCTCTTTTTCTGCTTTGTTGGCCGCTACATCCGCTGAGTTGGCTCAGCTTTGATTTTATGATGCCTGCTGACTTTGTTGACTTTTCTTTTCATCAAAATTTGTAGGAAAAACAAAAGTTGGTGCATGAGTTACTGTTTACAATATTCTCTGGATTGCATCTGTCCACCATTCCTGTGTAGGGAGCTGGTGCCTGAGGATGGCCTCCATTGTCTCTTCTGCTTCAGTATATTTGAAAAAATTTGGGGCCACATCAAATAAGTGATTAATTTCATTCATTATATAAAATAGATTTTCTATCTTACCATAGAAAATCTGCCCTGTAATAGGCCCTGTGTCTTCTGAAGTGCTGGCCTTCTCATTGACCTGTGCTGAGGCAAGAACATTCACTCTTTTAGCATACTGTTCATGGGTGAATAATTTCCCTCCGCTGTTCAGCAAGCTAGGGAGTCCTCTATTCTGCAATACCTGGAATCTCTCCATGAACCTGTTTACCTCTGTTTGCATATCCTGGGTTCTTCTGTCCAATGTCTGTACCAGATTTCTAAGAGTAAGAACCCTCTTGATCATTTGAATAGTCTCAGTCCTATTTGCAATTCCCATGGTGGCCAACTGAGAACTTGTTTTGTGATTGAGCACATTGATCATTCTTGTAGCAATTTCAGGCATATTTCCCAATAAGGCCCTTGATGTTCGGATTTCCCTCTGTGCCTTTGGAATGAGCTCTAGTTGCTCATGGATTGTCTCGATGTATGGCCATTGGTTGTTGATGGATTTACCAATATTGGACCATATCATTGCTCTGATCTCAGCTATGATTTTATCTAGCTTGAGTTCATTCTCAAGCTCCTTGATTTTGTCCTTAAGGGCTTTGATTTCCCTGGCCTTCTCTCCCACTTCTCTTTTTGTCTTATCATGCCTTTCATTTACCTTGGCCAGCTGTTCCTTAGTTTCATTCAGCTCTGTCATCTGGGCTTCCAAAACTTGTATTTCATTCTTTAGCTTTTGCATATCTAGGCTCTGATCTGTGCTGATGGGTGCTGCTGAAGTAGATGTGGCTGTTTGTTCAGTTTGTTGAGGTGGAGGCACAGTGGTAGGAGCAGTGTTCTCAAGATTGATGACCGGGGGAGGCTGAGAGGTCTGGCCCTCTTCCCTTTGCTTTAGTGCTGCTTGCAGTGCCACCTGTGCGGCCTCAGACTCTCCTAATTTCTCTTGTGTCTGCAGGAGCTGCTTATATATAGATATTAGTAGGTCTGTGGCATCCTTTTCCATCCTCTGTTGGGCTACTTCATCTGTTTGGGGGTGAATGGTAGCTGGGAGTTTGACTTTCTTCCTTAATGCAGCCATGTCAGCATCTCTAAGTTTCAGGATCTCTTGTATCCCTTTGATGTCATTGGGATTGTGCCCAATTTCTATAATGATTTCCTCCAGGGATTTTATCCTGTTGTCTTTGGCCTGAGAAGAGGCCCTCTCCAATTCTAGCTGGGAAGCTGTGGCATTCAGACTGCTTGTCAATTTATAATTCTCCAAAGTTTTGTCAGCCAATGAAGCATACACCATTTCGCCAGTTTGCTTATGCAGCTCAATTTTGTCCATAGGGTGTATGTCCTTGGCGAGGACCTCTAGGTTAGTCCTAAGATAGTCAGCAGTAGATTGTGGCTGGAGCGCCGTAGGCATAAAGTGACTCATTATCATTTTGCCTTCACTTACATCAAAAGCAGACATAAGTCTCTGCTGATTGGAAGGAGCCATGTTTAGCAGGTGATTGTACAGTTGCACTTTGATAGGATCACTCCTCCTCTTGATGTCTATAAATTGCTGCTTGATGCTTACTTGTCCTTCTTTCTGCTGGCTGGAGGAGCTGACCTCCCCTCCCATGGTCCTGTCCTGTTCCTGCTGGAAGGAACTTGCTGAAGTTTCTCTGCTGGGTGGGCCCATGCCCAATGCCTCTCTTATTGCTATATCCTCCTCTGGAAAATCATTGAGTCTCTGCCTTTTCTCTCCCTGGTCTACAGAGGATGTCAGGGGAGTCTCTCTGTCTCTTTTTCTAAAGATAAATGTATCCTCCTTTTGAGGGGTTTGGAGGACCGAGGCATCAAAGGTAGTGTCTTGTCTTGCAGGCAGCGTTTTTTCAGTGGTCTGAGGAGTCTCCACTGTTTTCTTTTGCTGGGCAGACTGCTCCTGCCTTTGTTCTTCTTGGTGTTGTTGATCCTGCTGTTCTGATTCTTCTTGCTGCCCTTGCTGCAGCCCTTCTGCTTGCTGCTGTTGTTTTAGTTGCTGTTCCTGCTCTTGCTGCTCTGGCTCTATCTCCATCACCTTTTCTTTTCCCTTTTCTGATATATTTCCAGCAACTCTCGTGGCTTGCTGTTGGGCAGTTGAAGAGGATGCTGCTGCTCCAATTTGTATGCTTGGTACTGAGCTGACCTGTGAATAAAACTCAAGGTCAGCCATTTTCTTTATGTTTCTTTGAGCTCTTTGATTAAGCTCTTCTTGAGTAACAGCTTCCTCTAAAGTCCCTCTCCTCCATTTACTTTGATTGGCATATTTTTCTATGTGAGGAAGGCTGCAGTGATCATAAGCAGACAACTTGTATTTAAGTCTCCTCATGGTAATGAAGTTGTTAGGGTCATAAGGTTTCCATAGGAAGCTGTATTTAAGACCAAGGCCCCCAAGTATTCTATCTGCCTCCTTCCACCCTTCATCCCTTTCGTTATAGAGGAAATGGCCAAGTTGACTTCTGACTTTTAACTGTGCCTTCTTACCTTTGCCTGAAAAGTGGAACATGTCCACAAAGCCAAACTGCCTGAAGTATTCTAAGGCAAATAGTCTCATGGGCACAAACCTGGGTAGTCTAAATGGGGGCAACTCACACCCATATATTCTAATAACGGTGTGGTGTTGGTAGAAGTACAATCCCCAATGCTGTATGCTTTTGATAAATGCAGGAGTCTTTGCATATCATCTGTCAATCTGGGAGGAGGTGAGCCCAAAAGTAGAGTCATGGCTGGATGAATGAAGTTATCAATGAACTCACAGTAGGTGTATGGAGAATAGAAATTGAGGTGGAAAGCAGATGTCCAGTACACCACCGATCTCAAATTTCCCTGTGCATCTTCTCTTTTCATTTGGAAGGAGAACTTCTCATGCTGGAAGTATAAGAGCAAATGATATATGTAAGAAGTATATTTAAATACCCTTTCTCTTGATAGGTTCATCAACTGCTCATGCATCTTGTCTGAGATGTATGTGGCATAGTCATAACAGACTGGTTTTCTTCCTGGAGAAAACATGAGCATTATGTGCATAACTGTTTCATCCACATACTCCACTGAATCATATCCCAGGATGGGACTGATCATGTCAACAAGGTCCAGGCCCAATTGGTTGAGGTAGACATAGTTGATGGGAGGGACTTGCACAGTGTTAGCTTTGATGAATAACTGGTTAAGTTTTGTAATCTGAGCCTCTGTCATTCTGGCTCCCTCCATAATCAAATCTGCTAGTGATAGGGGGACCAACTTCTTATCTGTTTTGAACTGCAGCATCTCCCTGATGGCTTCAGGGGTAATGAAAAACAAAATTGAGCCTGAAGAGTCCAGCACTGCCCTTTGGGATGCATCATAGTGGTCAGCAACTAAGTGGATAAGCTCAGGGAATTGATTAACCTGAGGAAGCTTGAATATTGGGAGAAATGAATCCCAAATTCCCAGGATGTCTGCCCCCCTCTCATGTTTGATCTTTATTTCATTTAGGATTTGGAGATGGAACCTGCTCCTGCTTAGCATTTCTTCTGATATCTTACAATCTAAGTCAGCTAGTGCTTTCCAGTCCAATGCTCTGTGAGGGGCATTCAGGGGAGCTACATTGAGGGCTATAGGGGCTACAGGGGGGTCCATGGCTCTTCTTTAGGATTTCTGCTTGCTCAAGGACTGTGTTACTATGCAAAGTAACACCAACAAGGTTTCTTTGCAGAGAATGTTGGTTTTGCAAGTGAAAGGTGGAAGTAAGGCTGCAGCAGTTGAAATACTGCCTCTGTGTGATTAGGTGGGTGGCGGAAATGTTCAGAGAATATTCTTTTGCGGTTTATTTGTCTCCTGCAGGTGACGGGTTCACGATTGCGCGAACCAGTGACAGTTTTCTTTCGAATTGCCTACAATTGGCTTTGACAGTAGCTTAGTGACGGCTCTGGTTCAATTTAAATGTCAACTTGATGGTATTTAACGGTGAAGTTGGAGTCTTAAGGTCTGTTACTCATTGACATGCGAAATGCAGTGAAAATGGAGTTTCAGAGCTCAAATGAGGAATACCTGTGGATTTGGATCGGTCAGAGCTTGTTGGCGCTGAGGAAATTGACGTTCCGGTGGTCAGGAAACTCTTTTCCGCGGCTGGTGCAGGTTTAAACGTAGTTTTGCATGCAGAACACAACAACGACGAATGCACAAAAATGGTAAAAAACACGAATTTTTGGCTAAAATAGACCTTTTGGTGCTTTTGGCGCGAATCCGTGCTGACGTCAGCATGACATCATTGGTGGGGTCAAGGTCGGATGACGTCATGCTGACATCATCGGGTGACGTGGCGGGGTCTGGTTGGTCCACAGGGGCAGTGAGATGGCAGGACAGGTGGACCAATGGCAGGGCAAGAGACTGACGGGACAGCGTACCTGGGTGACGGAGCGATGACATGTTGATGACACGGCGATGACGTGAGCAGGCGGGATGGGGAACCCGGAAACCGGCAGTGGTTTCGTATCGCACCGTTTCTTGTACGGGGGCGGTATTTGCAGTTGTACCTCCGACGCATTGTGGTGAGGGCGCGTGGCAGCGGAGTGACGTACTCAAAATACGGACGTCGGGCGATAAGTTTCGGGCAACGGATGGGCTCCGACGTCATGGTGATCGTTAGATCTACGGAGGTTGATCGGACGGTGATCGGATGGCTGATATGACAGGGGGATAGTACGCATAACTGTCGGACGTCGGAAGGACTCCGACGCGATCAGGGCCGTCGGATCTGGAGGGCCTGATCCAACGGTCATCGGGGAGGTGACATGGGCAGTGTATACGGAAGCGGGCGGAGGCAATAAAACATGTTTTGAACGGGTTTTCAATGTATTCCGAAAAGACGATTTGCATGCGCTTAACCTTGGTTATACGGCTGAAAGTGGGTTTTTTCATGTTTTTTGCCCTTTGAAGCGGGTAAAGGTGGAATTTAAGCCCTTTAGGGGTTTTTTATGTGCAAAAGGGGTAAAAATAGAGGAATCAGCTCATGAAGGGGAAGGGGTAGTTGGCATAGGTTCATCAACATGACCTGGTGTCATTTGATTCCTGACTCGAAACTTTATTGGCTATAATACCAAAAGGGGGAATATTTATAAGATTTTGGGGTTTATACACCGTGGTGTTAATAATAATAGGGAAAAAGGTGTTATAAGGGATTTATATAGTAGAATTAGAGTTAATATGGATGAGGGGGTGAGTGGAGGGGAAACCATTTAAGTTTATGTGAAACAAACTTGGTTTTGAGAGTATATCAAAATGAAAAGATTTTTAGACAAGAAATGTGGCTTCTAAAGATTAAGAACCACCATGAAACCTTAGTCTTTTCCATGAATCTTAGCTGATGGGGGAGTGTTAGAAATGAAATTGGAGGGGAATGAGGGAAATTAGTCATGGTCCTTGCTGCAACTTGATGAATATGCACACTTTGTCACTTGATAGACCTTGCCTTGGTAATCATAGTCACCATGCCTGCAATGGTGAAAGTAGCCTTTTCTGCAACCACCACTACCTACCCAACTATTTTGCCTAGCATTTTTTATTTCTTCTTGGAGGGTGCACTTGAACTTGCAGACCCTTACTTGCCTTTTCTTTTCTTTGGCTTTTTCTTTGTTATTTCTATCTACTTCTACCCTTATTTCCTCCAAGGTCCCAGATTAAGCTGTTGGGAGCCTTTTCTTCTCTACCTGAACTGCTTGTCTGCCAAGATTAAACAGTTTGGACAGACTGCTTTCTCTATTCTATAACTGAAAATTGAAAACATGGCATGATCCAGATTAAACTGTTGAATCATCCATCAAAACCTTGAGTCCATACCAAGCTATTAGCACTGATCAAAAATTCCTAGGAAATATGTGATCTTTGAATCATCAAAGCAGAGCATATTTGGACCTTCCATAGCCGATCATGAAATATGAAACCTACTGGTATAGGTAGCTAACAGTGGCTCCACATGGGGATGGTTTTTCTCCTGAAAGACCAAGAACAGCAGGTCAGATTGCCTTGCTCCATTGCTGCCTGTATCATTCTTGAAGTTTGTTGCTTTGAAGTGCCAAATTTTGTGCTTCCCTTCTTGGTAGACTTCTGATTCTATTTTACCTTTTGCTGATTGGTGAATAACTTGGAAAACTGCTTTTTTACAATCTAGATAGAAAATAATATGTACATCCGCATATATACGAAGGAACCTCAGGTTGCACTCATGGGAAATAGTCAAAATAATGCTTAAGCATCCTTCCATTAACAGGACCTTCATCCAGGTCAGCTTCAGTTAGACTTTTGAGGAAGTAAGTATTGTTACCTTGTACTGCTTGGACAGCAAATGGTCCTCTCCAAAGGGAATCAAATTTCCCATGTTTTCCTTTTTCTTCTCTCCTTGCATCCCACTTGAGGACTTTATCACCAATGCTGAAATCTTCTGCCTTAGTTCTTCTGTCAAAGGCCTTTTTTAATTTTTCTTGTAATATCTGCACTCTGCTGAAAACTTGCTCTCTAGTTTGCTGTAAACAGATTATCTGATTGATCCTCCTTTGCATATCATTTGGCTCTGCTTGACTCTCTTGCAGAAGCTTCATAACAGGCACTCCTAGTGATGAAGGAAATTTGGCTTCTAATCCATAAACTAACTCATATGGGCTGGTCCCAATTGATCTTTTTGTTGTCAGTCTGTCTGCCCATAAAGCATTGACTAGTTTCTTATGCCAATTCCTTTTATTCTCTTCCAGCACCTTCTTTATGATATTTATTAAGCTTTTGTTAGATGATTCAGCTAGGCCATTTCCTTGGGGATAGTATGCCGTAGAATGACCCAAAGTAATATGATATTTGTGGCAGAAGTTTACCATTTTCTTGGATCTGAAAGCAGCAGCATTGTCTGTTATTATTTTGTCAGGACAGCCAAACCTAGCCAGTATGTTATTTTCCAAAAACTGGATAATTATTGAGTCATTTGCTTGTCTGCATGGGGCAGCTTCAATCCATTTGGTGAAGTAGTCTGTGGCTGTCAAAATCCATCTATGTTGGCCTGAAGATGAGGGATGAATTTCCCCAATGAAATCCAAGCCCCATTGTTGAAAAGGTCTCTCTGTTGCAATAGGTCTTAGGGGAAGTGGCAGCAACTGTCTTTTGCCCTGAAAGAGTTGGCATTTGTGGCATGAGGCTGTGAATTTCTTCACATCAGAGAACATGGTGGGCCAGTAATAACCAGCCCTCAGTATCTTGTCCGCAGTGGATTTCCAGTACAAATGTCCACCACAGTCTCCTGCATGGAAATCTTGCATGACATTATTAGTTTCATTTTCCATTAAACAGTGCAGCAATATACCTTCATGGTTTTTCCAAAGCAGATTTCCATCCATCACACAAAATCTTGATGTTTTCATTTTTAAGAATCTACACTTAGTTCTGGACAGTCCTGGGGGAGCACACAGGTTTTGTAATACATAACAGATGTCAGAGTACCAAGGAGATTGTTCAAAGGCTACATTGATCTTGGGAGTCGCCAGCTCTGTTTCACTGTCCAGCTGATTGATATCTAGAGCTTGCAAATTTGTTTCTGTCATCAATTTGGCCAAGCCTTGCCCTTTTATTAACTTTGTAGGTTTTATTTCAATGTCAAATTCTAGTATGCTAGCAATCCATTTTCCTCTTTTGCCCTCTAAGTTTTCTTGGGTGAGAATGTCTTTGACAATAGGACTTGGCACATAAGCCACAACATGGGAATAAAGGATGTAAATCCTAAAGTCTTTAATAGCTTTGACCAAAGCATATGCTTGTTTTTCCATAATTTGATATTTTAGAGGGGCATCTCTAAGAGCCCTACTGAAGAAGGCAATAGGCTTCTCATTCCCTTGGTCATCTTTCTGTAATAAAACAGCAGCAATAGTATGCTGGGAGGCAAAAGAGAAGATAATGAATTCTCTGTCAAACTGAGGATTGGTCAGCACCGGAGTTTGGGTAAGGGCCAGTTTTATTCCTTCGAAGGCTTGCTTGGCTTCAACAGTCCATTTGACCTTTGAATCTTTCTTTAACATGTTGTTAAGCAATCTGATCAACTCGGCCAGATTTGGAATAAATCTCCTTAAGAAGTTGATTTTTCCCAAGAATCCTTGCAATTCTTTTATATTTCTTGGGTGGGGCATTTGTAGGATCGCTTGTATCCTGTCTGGATCAATTCTTATGCCATCTTTAGAGATGATGTGGCCCAATAGTTTACCTTCCTCTAAACCAAACAGGGATTTTTTGGGATTCAGCGAAATTCCATATTTCCTACATGTTAGGAAGATCTGTCTCAAATGTTTCAAATGCTCTTGGTCAGACTTAGAAAAAGGTGTGAGGTCATCCAAATAAATGACAAGGAAATCATGAATTTCCTTTGCGAAAGCAATATCCATTGCTCTTTGAAATGTTGCCCCGACATTCTTCAACCCAAAAGGCATTTTAACATACTTGAAAGTTCCCCATGGGGTTGTAAATGCCGTTTTGTCTTGATCATCAGGGTGTACTAGGATTTGATTGAAACCCGAGAATCCATCAAGTAATGAAATCCTTGAGGCCCCTACCACTCTTTGGAGAATATGATCCATCTTAGGTAAGGGATAATTATCTTTGAGTGATACTTGATTCAGGTTCCTCAAGTCTACACAAAGTCTAATCTCACCAGTCTTTTTCCTTGTAGGGACTAAGTTGGAAATCCATTCAGAGAATCTGATTGGTGCTATGATACCAGCTTTGAACATTTTATGCAACTCTTTTTCAATAGAAGGAAGGAGCATAGGATTGATCCTTCTCAATTTTTGTTTGAATGGTTTTTTATTAGGCTTGAGGGGAATGGTATGTTGGATGACAGAGGTGTCATAGGACTTTAGATCCTCATAACCCCATGCAAAAACATCTTGAAACTCTTTAAAGAGGTCAATGTATTTGGGTTTTTGATCAGGGGGCAAAGAAGCAGATAGCTTTATTATTTTAGGCTTGTCAATAGTACCAATGTTGCATTCTTCAACTGCTGCGTCTAATGGCTGCATCTTTGGCTTCCTGGGGAGATCATTTGAATCAAAAATGTCCTCTAGTGGGGTAAGGCCTACTGGAAGGAAGTTGTCTTTGAGTTGTATGATTTCAGCTTCAGCGTTGCTCACCTCTTCACAGTCAATTTGGTGAATTTGCTGAATGTTTTGATTATTGAAAATGGTTGGATTCAGTAATTGTTTTGTTGTTCTAGGTGATATTGGATGAACCATCTGTTGGAACTGTATTTGTGATTGACTTGCTTCATCAAGTATTTGTGATTGACTTGCTGATTCAGTGTCAATATTTAATCCTGCAAACTCTTGTTGTGAGGTTAGAAAATTGTTTATTTGCATATCATTCTCAAATACTTGCCATTCTTTGACATTGTTTGGAATGGAGGGTCTGTACTTGACCTCGGCAGTGAAGTAGTTGTTGGGTTCCAGTGGAAATTTGAAAGTGCTGGCAAATGTCGCCAAACTGTGTGCATGGAGATTGTGGCTTCTTGAAATTTTTGTGATAAGGAACTCAGAGAAAGTGTTCAATATTTCAATTACAGCGGACCTGTAAGACCTCAACCTTTTGTCATTGGTGACAAAGCTTCCTTTCACTTGTTGAATCACTAGATCAGAATCTCCCATGATCGAAACTGTAGGAGCTTGTAATGCCTTTACTAGCTTGAGACCTAGTAACAGAGCTTCATATTCTGCCATGTTATTAGTGCATCTAAAGTTTAATCTATAAGCTCTGCCTTCTGCATGGGTTTTCTCTTTGTTATGTATCCAAACTCCAGCTCCTGCCCCTAACTTGTTAACCGAGCCATCAAATTCTAGGGACCACAGGATATCTTGCTTGACAGGGGATTTAAAAATCGGTTCATGGGATGGCAATGTAAGCAGGAGTTGGGGTTTTGTCTCAAGCTTGTCTTCTAGGGAAATTTCCTCACTTGATTGGCTATGCTTGGGATTTAAAACAGCAGCAGCATTTAGTGTTTGTTTAGCTGTTGTTTCGTGGGTGGTGATACTTTCAGTTGAGCCCCTTTTTTGTGTGATTGTCTTGATTTCAATTTCCCCTTGCAAGGGAGTTGTGGTGTCATTGAAAAGGATATATGAGTCTATGTCTGAATGGATAGCATATATGGGAAAGTTCTGAGGCTTTTCCTCACTGCTGACCATGTATTTCATGAGTGTTTCTCTGTACAGTCTTTTTGGTTGCCCAAAAACAGAGATGGTGGCATATGACATGTCTAACTGCAGAGAACCTTGGAGTTTAGCTCCCCATGATCTTGATAACAGCATCCCATACTTGGGTGGGATGTCAGCAACTACCACATCCATTAGGATTGTCTTGTTTGGATATTGAACTAAAGACACGCATAAATCTTTTATGAGCCCTAGGCATTTGACTTGGCTGGAGTCAAAAGAAAACAGGTCCTTATATGGTCTTGTTATGTCTAGGTTCAGTCTTTCCATGACAGCTTTTGGCATAAGGTTGTGAGATGCACCTGAGTCAAACATTGCATTGTGTAGTACCTTATCATGGATGTGTAAGCTAACATAAAAAGGTAATACTCCTGTGACTACTGTTTTTCCATCCACTTCTGGACCAAACAGCAATTCAGGAGTGTCATCCAGCACATTGACATCATCTTTGCTGCTAGTGAGTTGTAGTGATTTCTTGATCTGTTGTTTATAGATGTCATGCTTAGCTAATTCTGAGAGGGGAATCGCTATCTTCAGTTTGCCAATTTCTGTACCTAAGTCAAAAGGTTTATCAGATTGGGTTTTGAGGTTATGGATAACAGTCCTTTCTTTGTTGATCAAGTCTTCTTGTTGGTTTTCATCTTGACTTTGAGACTTGCCCTTTTCACCCTTTTCATGAGGAATCATCGCAAGAGGTTAGTGAGACCCAAGTTACCTGATGAAATTTTATGCAAGTGGCTCATTCACTCTCTCTAACCCCAAATTGCTAAGGATGTGTCCATGTTTCGATTTTTTACCGAGGAGAAAACTATATTAGTTGCCCAGCAACTAGATCTAATTTATTCGCATTCATGCATGCTATATGAAGTCCACCCTAATTCTCCTAGGCCTTCCATTGACCCACTTAAACATGTTCCTATCTCACATGTTGATGGCATGATTGGGTCCATTTTTTATTCCATGAGCCAACTTGCTTCCCAACTTGGGCAATTAATCATTACATCACAAGCCCCAATGAGTGTGTCTAGCTCTGCTAAAGCACCCTCTTCTTAGCATTCCACCGATGTTCTGATGGTGAAGTCCACAACACCTAATAACAACCAACATCTTGGTGGTAAAAAGAATAACAACAAGAAAAAAAACAAAAGAATAAAACTACTCAAGAATCTCAACCAGATCACCAGAATCAAGGAGGGGGCACCAGTGAGCATCATCAAAAGATCAAATTCCCTTGTAAAATATGTCAAGGTGAACATCTTACTCGAAAATTCCATTGAATGGATGAAGTTCATATGCTCCTTGCACCGCCATAGTCTACCTAATAGCTTGTTGTTTTAACTCATTCATTTCTTGCACAACCTCAAAAAAAAATGGTTGCCCAGCCTCCTCCACCTCTGCAAGGGGAAAAAGAGGGGCCATTTTTCTATCCTACCCATAATTCATTCATCTTTATGTGCAAATATTATATGAATGTGACCATGCGAGCCAAATCCTATGATGTTCCTGAGTCGATTTCTTCTTCTAAGGACTCACCCACTCCACCTACCTCCACTGGACCTCTCACATTAGATAAGACTTTGGAACCCATTTATTGCCCCCCAAGGGTGTCGTCCGTAACTTGACAACACACAATCCCTCTACTTGAACTACTTAGCAGTACAGTGTTTTTTAATACCTTGCTCAGGCTCCTTGTACCATATTTTCCTTGGAGGTTTTGCAAATTTGTCCTCAGCAGCGCAAGGCCTTGTTGTCTGTGATTGGTGGAGTCAATCTATCTCAGTCAAGTCTCATTGCATTTAATGTTGACAAGGTTGATCCTCGTCTTTCCCATCATATCACTTTTCATATTTATCGTGTGTATTCTCCACAAGAATATTCATCACACTTTGGTGGATGAAGACTCTTCCACTTGTGTCATGTCAGCATCATGTTGGAAGGCTCTTCACTCTCCAGTGCTCGCTGCGTCCAACACCACTCTTCAAGATTTTTGATGGATACAACTTTGTACCAAAGGGGTTTCTTCCCATGTTTTCCATTGAATTTGGGGGGGGGGGGGTGGGGCGCGGGGGATTTTATATGTCAATGATGAATTTGTCAACACCACATTGGATTACAACCTACTCCTTGGTCATAGTTGGTTTTATGCCATGACTGTAGTGGTATCATATGTATTTTGTGTCCTTTCCTTTCCTCATGAAGGCAAGATTGTGACCATTGACCAACTAGACTATTGTGTGCCATCAACCCAAATTACCACTATAGGGAACTTAGTCCTACTTGTCGAAAATCACCCTTGTCAGTATCAAAGTGTTGGCGCAAACTTGTTTAAAATATCATCACTTATTGGGGTGTTTTTCCTCAATTACCACCTCCTAGAATTCCTTCATCCACTTTGAAAGCTCTTATGCATATGATCTCTTCTGGCACTTGTGGACCCCATAGACCTTCTGATCCTTGGGTGGTGTTGCCTGATATTATGGAATTTGACTAAGCTAGTGAGCATCCTCCGCCACCTGCTGTGGAAGAGATTGCCTCTCTAGTAGTCTCGTCAGTACCTTTACCTCCTAACGTTGGTCAGAAACTCCATCACAATATGGAATATGACCAGGTTCCTTTTCCCACACAGGGCATCACTCCACATATTCCACATGACTCCCTTGATGACAAACCTCCATGGCTAGTCAACTCGATATTCATGGATCTACCTGTTGATAATCCTAGGGATATTGTTCCTATTTCTGCCTCTAGTCTCACTAATTCGGAACAAGTAGAGCTTGGCAATAAAAATATTGGAATGATTCAGGGGGGACCTTTGTGGCCTTCCTTGGAAGTGCCACCCCTGGACCAAGTTAAGTCAAGTCTTGGGCTTCTACTGCCAAACTTTCTAACGAATTGTCCAACTCCTTACCACCTGTTAACAAGCGTCTTGTACCTCCATGTCTTGATCCTCCCTTATGTCCGCAGGACAATTTTAAGAGCACGACTATGTTAGAATGTCCTTGGCATGGTCAACCTTTCTAGATTGGGAAATTTGACTTCCTTTGGCATGGCCCCACACTAGTGAGCCATTTGGTTCCATTACTCTCCATGAGTTTGCCTATAGAAACCCTTGGCCCGCACCCAACTATGGGCACACTTTGACATGACCTATTAGACTATGTAGCGTTTATACATATTTTACATAGGAGTGTGATGCTTTATCTTCGTTTTTGGTTTGGTGTGTGATGTGAGTGTTTTTCGTGCCTTATTTATGCCAAAAATACAAAAAAATATGTAAAATTCAAAAAACCAAAAACTATATGGTCTTTTTTTTTACCTCATCCATGTTTATTTCTTTCATTATGTGATTTAACCATGGGTCTATTCTTTCTATATTGCTTTTATAGGGTAGGGTGGTGTTTTTATTATGACATCCATTGGGCCTGAGGTATGTATCCTCTTGCTGACATATAAGGGTAGGTCATATATCACTATCACCGATGCATTCTTGACCATTAGTGCCATCACTAAGCCTTAGGTCAAACTCTGTCAAGTTATGGCATTAGCCACTCTTTTCTATGCACATCGTAGCTTGGCAGTAGAGCTTACCTATACATGGATGACCTAGATTAGCACCTTTTTCCATATTAGTGTTCATGCAGTCGATTTTATTCCTCTTTCCAGAATCCCTCCTTCTGACCCACCATGACTTAGAATTTGAGCCTCATGTCCTCTTCTTCGTCATATTTATGGCCATACCCGAGGAGGATTCCACACTTTATCCCTTGTGATTGCTACTTTTATAATCCTACTTCTGCATGATGAGCCTTGGTTTCTTTATTCCATCATCATCATTTGCGTGGCCTATCATCTTCTTTCCCTTGTTGTTTTACCCTTTCTTGGAGGAACCGCTACAATGGGTGGTCCCGTTAGCCAGCCTCTTATCTTCATTATGTCATAAGCAATTCCATCATTACCAAAACCAATTGCTATTCTCTATACCACTCGTTCCTCCAAGGGGAGTTTTTTTAATCTCTTTTCAGACTCCTTAATTTAGAAAAGGTTGTCGAGTGAACTCGTCAACTTCACGATCGTAAAAGTACTTGAAGGTTCCTCTACCTATTATAAGTTTAACCCTTTTCTAGACTAGGATAGAATAGTTATGAAAAGGAATACCCTAGTCTACTGTGGCTAGGAGTTTCTCCCTTGTATTCTTTTATCTCTTTTTTGGGCTTGGAGGAGAACTTTACTAAAAAAGGAACTTATAGAAAGAGAAGGGAGGGAACATTTATTTCCATTAGTCATCAAAAGACAATGTCCTTTGTGTCGCCCTTGAACATGGCACCTATCTACATCATTATCTTACAGTTGTGTTTTAGCTTTCCTAGGAGCCATACCATCCATATGAGTCTCTTTACTCCTCTGACTGGTTACTCTTCCAGTCATATGGAGCATGCCTTGATGCCTCCTGTGTTGTTACATGATATCACATGGTGCTCCTCAGTCATGCTGCCAAGTCACTTTTGTGTCATGTCATTATGTGTTCAAGGGAAGTCTCAGCCTGTGTTGGCCATCTGTAATAGTCCGTTGACCTTTTTGAATCAGACATCCATGTGTCAATTGTACTTCATCACTTCATGACTTCATCCATACCTCACAACATCCTGGTATATTTCGTGTCGATTGATGGGGGATACATCAAGGCCCTCCTTTGATGAATCTTCTCATGTCGACTCAGTTGATTATCCAAGAGTTTGATCTAGGAACCTGTAATACCTTGGAGCTTGTAGACCTAAGTGGTAGGCTTCCTCATGCTCAACAGTGGGTTTACATCATTAGCTTCTTATTGGTCGAGTTCACTAGTATTCAATATCAACTCATCTATTCACACTTGGTGAACTGTACAAGGTACCTTGGGGTCCATTTTCCTCATTGGCGGATCCCCTTGCATCTGTTACTAGCTTACCTCATTGGCTAGTAATCAATAGGTTTCTACCATGTTCAACATCAACTCATCTATTCGCATGGAGTATATTGTTCCATTAGGTTTATGTCAAATACCTTGGGTTAGGTACATTTCACTCTTATATGGCATCCCTCCTAGGATGCGCTGGAGTTATGTATCATTCATGTAATTTGAGGACTATCTTGAGACACTTTTATGTCTGTCATGTTTCCATATTCCTACTTATGTATACTGTGACATCGATCCATGATTTTATTTGTTAACGGTTATGCTCTATTTATTGAGCCACATGGATCCAATGTGTATGTCTTTCATGGCCATGTTCTAGCACTTCATTTCATGGATCCGTAGTGTATTTTTAAGGGGCCATGTTTAGTATATTCTTATGACTGAGCATGGGTATGCACACCTCGGGGATGTTATCAGCACAAATGAGACTTCATCTCCAAAGTCTTCTGATCCATATTCTTGGCTTTGTCTCCTCACTCATGTTTTGACCTTTGAGCTTTATCATAATCTACTTCAACCATTAGCTTTTCTTTTGACCTCATTCATTAGGGGGAATCTGTTATCAGCCTATTTTACCCCCTAGGGTCAGTGTTCATTAATCCTAATGGTTGTTTGACTTTTTCCAGACCTTAGACCTTATTTTCTCCAGTCATACTTCCCAGTCACACGGATGGAGGCCTATGAGAGTGACTGGAGCCTCCCAATCACTCCCAACCCTTCCTTGTGCGAGCAACTATGGCATTTTTCACGCTTTCCTATGCCTATGGCTGGCGATCTCTTCTAGAATGTCTTTCTCCCTAGGAGATTAGTTCGACTTATCACTTATTCAAGTTGGAAAGGAATTATCATTTAAAAGTTTCCATGACTTATCGTCATCCTGAGAATCTACATTCATCCCCTTGGGACCTCTCTTCTGCTTATTTATACTGGATCATTTGAGAGGTCAAACTAGTGTTTAGAGATCCAGAGTTTTCCAGAGTTGGAGATCTAGAGTCCATGTCACTATCCTACTACTAGAGAGAGAGCTTTTGAGGTTCTTGTTACTTGAGTCTTGCTCTTCATGCTCATTTCCTTGTTATCGTGGGGAGACTCTGTCGTATCACAGAGAGGAGGCTTTGAGGCGAAGGTATATGATTGTAATCTATTTTTTTCATGATCGATAGAAACATATGTTCCTTCCATGTATCTATTGTATTCAACATGATTTATGGGTTTTTCTATGATATTTTGATCTAACGATCTTTTGAGGAAGGTCACTTGTTGTCTATATTTGTTTGTGGTTGTGAGTAGGGATCAAGATCAAGTGTGGACAAGATAGATCGCTTAAGTGGAGTACGGGAGTCTGCATCAGACCCAAAATTCTTCCCCAATTTGCGAGGAGGCCAAGTGCACGTATATTTCCTTGTAGTATATAGAATCGACTGCGTGATGCATGTTTGATCATTTGGGTTGGGACCCTATTATATCTCTATTGGTATTTACTTTTGTTTTCTGGTGTTCTAATTTGGAGACAAGATCATGGAGAAATAGCTCCTTGCAGGCAAATTTTGATGCAATAGCCATTCAAAAAATCAACGACATATGCCCATCACAACATACTCAGCCTTCAAAAAAAATACAATGCATATATGCATTCACTAGACACCATCCAAGCAGAACATATCAAATTACAAAGTGTTCAAAAATTAATCATGGAAGTAAGGAATATTGACCGTCACATCATAAAAGGCCAACACAAATGTATATACCAACAGGTATAGGACTCATTGTAATATACTCATAGGTCCTCCTGACAGATGCACCATTTGAACATGGTCATTAAGAAAAGGAATGTGGCCTTTCTCACACATATAGTGTGATTCAATGCATACGTTTTTCAAAAAAATGATAGCATACCGATATTTAATGCACATTCTAGCACTCACAAATTATCAACACATTGAACAACCATATCATTTACGCCCCATTTACATGAAAACCACGACCATCATAACCAGTGCACAGCTCGACGAAGTTCACAATCAAATGTAGAGTAACATTCAACGTTATGTATGCAGAGGTCTCAATGCATAGGCTTTAGCGCTCATTAGGAGTTAAGTCACGATCAATATCTCAAGATATTCAACCAGACTGTAAGGAATATGCCTTCAACACACCGCAAAACAAAAACCAACACTCATAGGCAGATCTAAGGCATTTGAATTGACAAAAGCTTGAAGAGACTATGGAAGAGAGCAGAGGGACAGAATATGGCAGAGAGAATAGGAATTACAAGAGTAGAGGGAAACCAAAAATGGGGTTGGAACTGATACCATGTGAAGCTAAGAGAGTAACTCCATGAATGAATTGTGTTTTTTCATTAAGAGAGAACATGGATATATACAAGGATAGGGATACTATTGGGATTCATCTCCCAATGTCTCTTCATATTCCAATTTCCTTTATTTTGATATTTTCATGGATTTTCCTAATCCCAAAGATTAGGTGTCAACAATCTCAAATTTGTCTACTTCTCCTAGTATAATTTTGAAGTCATTAATAAATTTCTTCTTGATACCAAACCAGAAGAACATGTCCCCCCTTTCTTCTTCAATTTTGTACCATTTGTATGGTATATCATCTAGAGTATTTGGAAACAATTGAGGCCAAACACACTCATCCATTTACCCAATTTTTCTCCATTCATTTTTTCACTAGTGAATGTGGGCGACAAGATCATGTCCAATTTTGAAAAATGGGATGTTGGCTTGGGCGAACAAATTATAGCCACCAAAACTTTCTATAAAGTTTTTGGTTGTAGTCATCCAAATGTACAATTGCGGAGCATGCCTCCCCCACCATCTTGTTGCTTGGCTACTAAATGAACAGACCAAGTTTTTCATCCAACCATTCTCTCCAATTGCTTTTGATACCTCATTGGCATGTGCTAATGGTGAACTCTATTGGTAGGAGGGTTGGTTTTTTTTACTTTTTTTCTTGTATATGAACATCGTTCCCTTCACATAAACACATGAGCATGTATTTTGATAGGAATGACCTCAATTGACCAACATTATTTGGCATTATAATCATAATTTTGTATAATTTACCATTCGTATAATGCGATGTTGGAATTGTGGCCTATTAGATCATGATGAACCATGTAAAATTTATTCAGATGCATTTGGATCGACATTGTTCTCATTTTGATTCATAACTTTATATAACTTTGTAATTTCATTATATTCATCCCAAGTTTCTACCCATGGCTTGTATTATATAGGATCCAAGGGAATTACTATATTTCAACCTTTTCCTTTTAATTTAATATTGTCTCTTTCTAGAGAGATAGTAGATTTCATTTTCATTCCCCAAGTTCGGCTAACTAGTGCTAGCTAAGTTGGAATTCCTTTGGCTAAGTCAATTATTTCAAAGTTATCATCATTCAAGATACTCATTATGATTGTTGCATGTTTTGTAAATTTTAAATGGTTTCAACAAATTGTTGAGCCCCTAACTTTAGATAGTCTATTATTTTGTGCAGTTGTGGTGTTCTAAATTTTATTCAAGTCTCCCTAAAGAGAATGTTTACTTAGGATTCAAGGTCGAGAACAACCAAATTTATCATGCAGCCATTAATTTCTAAGTTTACTTGCAGATCATAATCACCCTACATCTTATTTTGTGATAATTTCCTAATGTTTCTATACGGTGTTTGTTCTTATTTGTACTTCTTCAAAATGTAAAGAAATTCAAGCAATCAATTAACCTCCTATTTCTCTTTAAGTAAATGTAGGAGTTCTTCCATAACATCTTCACATCTTAATTTTTTTTCATATTCTTTATTCTTGAAAAATTCCAGTGCCTCATGCACCAATCATCTCTCTTGATCCAAATTAGGGTATGCAATTTTATTCCTTTATGGTCAGATAGGAGTGTCCCCTTGCATATGGTTTTGTTGGCTAATAATGATCAATCACAACATGAAAATTTGTATGATTTGATACTTCCTTCTTAGGTATGGTATGTACTAGGTTAACCGATATTTTATTCATTATTTTTTCTAGCATAGTTTGGAAATTTCTTAAAGAGTGATCCCCCATGCCACACATGTTACAATATTTTAAGCTACTCTATTCTTTAAACATAATGTTGAGGGAAAGGTGATCATCTTTCCAACATATAAAATAATATAAGTGACCTTTTCCCTGTCATGTACCACCTTTTGTGAATCTTCCTCCTCTTCCTTGATATCCTTCACTCCCTTCATAGCCATTATTTTTTTGTGTATTTTGGTCATATGTCTATGTATGATACATTGTAAGATAATTTGGCTTATTCCAATGTTTAAATGGAATCCTTGTGTCAAATGACTTGGTTCCTCGCAAATTGCACACCACTTTGGTTTTACATTTTTTAAATTGTGTGGGAAATCTCTTGTACTATGACTTGTCATAGTTTAACAAATTTCATAGAGCAATTCTAATTAAGTTATGTGTGTTTTTGGTTCTTTCTCAACTATATTTCCATATTTATAATTATATTTTGTGTGGCCTTCATTTTTCCAATATGTGAATAGCCATATTTCTCAATGATTGTTGAAGAATTTTTAATTTTCCTCTAGATATTTATTAGCTAAAGACATTGACATTAAAGCCAATCCTCATTAGTTTCTATGTGTGTTTTTTTGCAATGCTTCTTCATATGACTTAATATCATGCATTCATAGTGGTCCTCTAATTTTTTGTAATATAACTAATACATACCACTACACCATGAGTTTCTCATCTAAATGGAAAGGAATTTGAATTATCAAATCCTTAGATCTTTTGTCATGTCCTCTGCTCTTTTCTCCTAGCCATTGCTTGATTTCCTTCAATCTCTGAGTAGTGAGATGTTTGACATCTTACTCTTTAAATAAGGATAAAAATTTGGATTTTATATCTGATTTTCTTCTTATTTTATTCTCTGATAATTCCATGAACCAAGTTATTGCTTTGTTTCAAAGGGCACCAACAAATTGGTACATTTTCTTATCTTTATTATTAATGTCTAATGATACCAAAAAAATATCAAACAAACCAATGGCATTTTCGGTCTCCGTGACTAGTGTACATTTGTTGATTTTTTGCTTGAGTAAAAATTGTAGTTGGTTCACTTTTATAAGTTGGTTGTAGAGTGGTCATGTTGACTTGGGAATTCAAATACCCTACCTCTATTGATATTACTCTTATCGATCTGATGAATTTAATTTCCCTATGTTCTAAAGTAGATGGATTTTTTTGTAAATCTTTATCCATATATTTGAATAACCGCCATTCTTGTGAACATGTTGGTTCACCACAACTATCCAATGACTTGGAATTTTCTTCTTCAGTAAAAAAATTGGCAAGGGAGTAAATCTATGAGATCCTTTATGTGGAATGTGATGGTCTCACACCTTTTTTATCTACCCAGCTTTGATCTACTTGTGGTATTTTGATCCATGGTATATCATATATCTTTCCTTGAGGATCAACATTGCACCACACTTAAGAAGGCTTGGGATCCAAATTTAATATGTGGTGGAGGAATTCATGAATATGGGGACTAGAATTTTGAGGAATAAGAAATTAACGCAACATCAAGCCATAATTATCAATGTTTGTACTTTCTATAGTATATGCAAGTTTACAAGCACCATCTATCATCATGTTATTACTCCTCTCAGGAATTGTTGGGATATCACCTCTTGATTTTGGTTGATCTCTACCAATATCGAATGAGTCCAAAGCACCAACTAGTCACTCTTGGAGTTTATTTCTTATTAATGTCTGGGGATCACTTGTGTTACACATATTCTACCAATTCCTTTCTCTTTTCTCCCTTTCAATTTTTTGAATGTCAATTGAAGGTTTATAATATAACATTTGTCATGAAGTCTTTCACTTTGATCCTTCTTCTAGTGTGTATTCCCTTTCAGTCAACTTCTTCCTTGATGTTGGCATGGTATTCTTTAGTGCAGTCAATTCACTCAACTCTAACTAGGGCATCTCACAAATTGACGACCCCCCCATTGTCAATCTCGACTTACTCGAAGTCAATGAGGGTTATCATAATTAGTGATTTCATTTACTTTATGATTAGCTTCTAAGATATTTTTCCATTTCATTCTCTAGTCCCAATTAGTATTTGTAGGTGGAGTATTTAGTGGTGTTTAATATTTGACTATGTCGCCAACCCATTTTTCTAGCAAAAATTTATGCATGAGAGGAGGTATATTGCATAGGAAATCGTCATGGAATATCCTTTTGATTTTATCAACTGACACTTTTTATTCTATTTCTTGCTCTTCACATTGATCATTACAAATTATATCAACCCACTTGTACGAATGTGTTCAGCCTCCATTAGTAATTTTTAACATCAACTTATATTCATAAGTAAATCTATTCATTAGTAAAATGGATAATGTATTGAATAATTTCTTTAGGAATGGATTCTAGAAATCTCTCGTTGATCTATGTGAAGAAGTGGTCTCTTGCTTCTACTAGTGTTAGTTGATTTCTTCTGGCATAGTTATTGAGGTAATTCTCAATTTTTCACTCCCACCACTCATAAATATCTTCCAAAATTAACATTTATACATGCATGCTTACTCAAACTCGAGTTCATGAACTATGAGTAATGGAAACAATGTTGCAATCTAGGGGTCTGTGAGTGAATTGTTATATATATTATCACAAATATACACACATAGATGAGAGAAATTAAATAAAAGCACAAGTAGTGGGAGACCAACAAACAAGCTTCCTATTAAGATATCACAATGATATCGATCTATATGTGTGTGTGTGTGTGTGTGTGTGTGTGTGTGTGTGTGTGTGTATCCCATGGTTGATTGATCTGACTATGTTTTCAACTAGCTTACATTCTGACTTAAACAATTGACTAGGTTTGACTATCATGTCTAGTTGACAAAGTTGACTTGTCCTTCAAACAACATCATTATCTTATATATCCCTTAGTTACAAGGTAGTTGTAATTATATAACTAACTTGGTTGATAGATCCGACTACATTTTCAACTAACTTACATTCTAACTTAGACATTTGACTGGGTTCAACTATCATATATAGTCGACAAAGTTGACTAGCCCTTCTAACAGCATCATTATGCATTTTGAGTTGGCTTATTATTATGTTTTTGAGTTTGGGCTCCATTTTAAGAATTTTAGAATGTAATATTTGTCTCATTGGTTCATACCAACACTCAACCATCTATTTCCCATGAGTATTTTAGTATTTGTGTGACACCCCTGGTACTTATTCCCCTTATTTTTGTAGTATAATAATGTAATGGCCTGAAGTGTGAGACCACAAATCCATGATCTAAGAGGGAAGAGGAAATATGAACCCAAGTGGGATTAGTTGGCACCTTAAATTATTTTTATGGTGTAAATAATGAGAAAAATAAAAGAAGAGGAATATTCCAAGAGGAACATGAAGAGACATTGAGGAAATAATAAAAAGGCAAACGCATAGCAATATGGGGTTGGACCTCTTCTTAGTGGAGATCATGAGTGAAGCTGGAAGGATCTATGAGCTGAGGAAATGGGATTTCCCTGAAAGAAAGAATTGTGACCAAAAGAGAAAGAGGAAATGGGAATGAGTTCTTGTTGTGGGTTGATAAACCACTCATGGAGTGCTTGACATAGCTGATAAACCATACAGGGCGCTCGTTAGGGCTGATAAATCATATGTAGAAGGGTACTTATTGTGGGTTGATAAACCACTCATTGAGTGATTAACACAACTAACAAACCACTCTTAGAGTGCTTGACACATCTAATAAGCCACCCTTAGAGTTCTTGACCCAACTGATAAACCACCCTTACCACGATTTTTGCTATGCTTGACTAGTTGATAAACCACCCACTATCATAATTCCTTATCCTCTTGTGTCCTAAAGAAGGCTTTCTACAAAGGAT